>JASAMX010021645.1:0-16702 GCA_030248175.1 Microlaimidae sp. YZB2_3
GGGACAAAGTTGCAATACCAAATCCACTGCAATCGCGCATGTACCGCTCCTTCCCCAATCTGCTCTTGGCCCTATCCCCTTACTGCCGCATCCAATTCACACATTCTTCCCACCGCTGGAACCGCAACAGTTGCGGCAAAAAAAACTTCCGTTCAGATTTTTTAATTTTTGGCGCCCTGCCAGTTTGACAGCGGGACAAAGTTGCGATACCAAATCCACTGCTGTCACGCACGTACCGCTCCTCGCCCAATCTGCTCTTAGCCCTATCTCCTTAGTGCCGCATCCAATTCACACATTCTTTACACCGCTGGAACCGCAACAATTGCGTCAAAAAACTACCGTTCAGATTTTTGATTTTAGGCACCCTGCCAATTTGACAGCGGGACAAAGTTGCGATACCGATTTCACTGCAGTCACGCACATACCACTCCTCGCCTAATCTGCTCTTAGTAAGAATACGGCACAAAACAGTACCACAAAATAAGTCCCAGGTTTTGCAAAAGAGTACGCACAAAATAGTACGCCACAAAACAGTACCGTCAAACAACAGTACGGCACATAAAAGTCCTGTGTGAATTGCGTTTGCTACACCACGCGACTACTTGGCACAAAAACAGTACTGACCACCAAAGAATACTGGCATAAAAGAGTAAGATATTCACGTTTTGCATTTGACTCAAAGCAGTACTGGCACAAAAAAGTACTGAAAAATAACTTAATGTTAAAACGATTGGGGTAGCTGACTTAATTTTGGCCACCTTTTTTTATTTTTTTGGATAAGTTTTTTCTGGTTTTTCCAATTGACCCAAAATTTGGTATAAAAAATCAAAAGATAGCTATTTTTGTTATTCCAGTGCAAAATTTTAAAATTTCAGTTACTCTTCAAGATCAGTGGAGGTTTTAAGTTTTTTTTTAGTGGCCGAAATTAAGGCGAGAGCCATTAACTTTGGCCAACTAGAAAAAATTGGCTATAACTATTGTTAAAATGAGCAATAAAAATTTTTAAAGGTTGCAAATTTATCCTTAGGTATTGTTCTTGGTACTTATAACTTAATTTTTTCCATTTGCAAACTTTTAAAAATTTTTATTGCTCATTTTGACAATAGTTATAGCCAATTTTTTCTAGTTGGCCAAAGTTAATGGCTCTCGCCTTAATTTCGGCCACTAAAAAAAAACTTGAAACCTCCACTGATCTTGAAGAGTAACTGAAATTTTAAAATTTTGCACTGGAATAACAAAAATAGCTATCGTTTGATTTTTTATACCAAATTTTGGGTCAATTGGAAAAACCAGAAAAACTTATCCAAAAAAATAAAAAAAGGTGGCCAAAATTAAGTAGGCTACCCAATGGTTTTAACATTAAGTTATTTTTGCGTCTTTTTTTGTGCCAGTACTGCTTTCAGTCAAATGCAAAACTGAATATCTTACTCTTTTATGCCAGTATTTCTTTTGTGCCATACTGTTGTCGGAGTGTCGCATAGTAAGCAAACGCAATTCACACAGACTTAGAGAGATATTGGAAAAAACATACTGCATCAGAGAAGGGAACCAGCCAAAATACAACCCCGCAAAAGCAAAAAAACAGCACCAACACTAGAAAGTATAACTTATTTTAGCAAAATAGTAAATAAGGTTACAATAGTTTGTGGTAAAAACACATATTTTTAACTGATTTGTATCTGTTTGTTTGTTTGTTTTTTAGTTGCTTGTGAGTTTAACCCACTCTATTGTGCAAGTATGGTAAATATAGAGAATAAAAATAATTTGGATTATTAAAGTATATAAATGAACCTTTAGCTTTATTTAAACAAAAAATGGGTCAAGGTTTCAACACGATTTTGAGGATACAAGTTAAACAGTAACACCATCTTTTGGGGACAATAAACGAATGGAGTTATTCATTTAAAAAAATATATATATTAATACAGTGTATTTGGATTTTGCCAAAGCTTTTAATATAATTGGATATTGATATGGGATATTTTGATTTTAATTGGATATTGATAATAATATTGTGGATTGCGTTAGGTTTTGTAATTTAAAATTGTTCGTAAATGAAGTGAAAATGTACATCGACTTTTGCAGAAACAACGTAAATCTAAAAATTGAGGAATTGCAACAGGATACATTCCGAATCAAAAAAGGTTTAAAGAACTGGCAGTTAAAGATGGTTGACACTGTAGTGAAAAGCGACAACGCGTTCCGAGCGCGTTATATTGTTACTGCATCACTTTTTGCTGCTGCGTGTACGTGTTATCACAAAAATATTATATATTTTTGCAACCACTACTGAGTGATGTTCAAATCCTTCGATATTATGCTCTGGAGCTCCAGGCATTTAAAGTGAAGACAGGTTCGAAGTGTCTGAGATTTGCATCTTAAATTAGCGATTAAATTTAGAATATGTTTTAATTTGTTTAATCTAAATTTTAGGACTGTTTTTATTGTTTTTATTGTTTTTATTAAGTTATAGGAAAATATTAAATCACAAAACTTTTTGACAAAATAATCTATGGCATTAGTCTATAATTATTCATATAATTTTAAATTTTTCATTTTTTAATTATCATTTTTTCGATTAAAATTCATAAAATAATTTAAAAATCTAATAGTTCAAGTCCATTTTGATTGATAACGAGTTTGGGGCAAAATGTTAAATAAATAATACTTAGAAATAAAAAATAAATCAAACAAAATTTGCTCTAATATCTAATGAATAAATTAGAGAATATTTTATCACATAACATAACAACAAATAATAATAAAACATAACAAGACAACAAAATACTGCTACGTTTCAACTAAATGAAACCAGATAATAAAAACGAAACAAACAAATAAAAGAACATTTAATTATCTTATACTATAGTCCATACAAAAATGATGCGGAATGGCGACAAAACTCGAACTTTGAAATGTTATATATCCATAGCGGAGGTTAGAATATGTGCGGGACATATATGGGAGCATAGCTCAGACTCTTGGCTATCTTTGAAAAAACCTGGTCCCAAAAAAAAACAAATCTTTTTTATTATAGTACGAGATAAAAAACGCCGCTTGGTATGCTGTTAAAACACACTTTTCTGAGTTTTTTCTGAAAGTTTGAGCGAAATCGGCTCTCTCGAATTTTTTTTATAATGCGTTGAATGCGCGCGCGCGGTTTTCGCAATTTTTCGCGAATGTTTGCCACGCTAATACACTGTCCGAATTATTTATTTTGTTTTGTTTCCTGCTCGAAGTGTGTACGATATTGATCATATTCTTATATATTAAATGTCCGCCAATTTTTATTCCTTACTTTTGACCTAAAAATTTTTTTTGGGGGTTGACCCCCAGGGGGCTATGGGGAGGGGCAAAACACGAATGGCAAAAAATTTTTTCTAAATTTTTTTTCAAAACCATCAAAAATGTAAAATTTATCACATATGACGAATTTTGATATATTGTTTGTGTAAAAAAACCTAATATTAAGCTTACAATAAGCTGTCAAAAATGACGAATTTGAAATTTGGAAGGCTTCCAAGCCCGTATGAAAGCTTTTCAATTAAGAAGTTTTGCATTAAAAATATTAGAAAATGGTCGAAATCACCCAATGAAAACGCAACATAAATTTTCGTTAAAATTCCAAAATACATCCTTACGTTATGCAAATTTTTTTGTTATTACGTCATAATTGATGATGATCATTGGCTCTTCCGCAATTAAAATGACGCAATTCCGACCAGATCGCGGATTCAAACGTTTTTACACGAAAAATAGCATTACTTTAAAAAATTACATTTGGATACTGGCAAAAGTTGAGTGACATAGTTATTAGAAATTAGTTTTTGTGTTAACTTTTTAAAGTGTTTTCTTACTTGCAAACATGTTTGCAAGTAGGAAAACACTTAAAAAAGAGCATTTTTTTAGCTGCGATATTTGACAATTTTGCAGTAGGATTTTAACTTTGAAAATATGTTTTTCTAACAAAATAACCTGGAAGTGCGAAAAAAATAAAATTTTAAGGCTTATTTTTTTGGAATGGAAAAGTTTTTAATCTAAAGGTTTGCTGCTGCCTGCATACGGGCTTGAAATCTTTCCAAGTTTTAAATTCGTCATTTTTGACAGCTTATTATAAGCTTAATATTAGGTCTTCTTATACAAAAGATATATCAAAATTTATCATGTGTGAATGCCATATGTAAATTTTACATTTTTGATGGTTTTGAAAAAAAAATTTGAAAAAAATTTTTGCATTCGTTTTTGCCCCCCCTAGCCCCCGAGGGGGTCAATCCTCAAAAAAAAAATTTTAGGTCAAAAGTAAAGAATAAAAATTGGCGTACATTTAATATATAACAATATGATCAATATTGTACACACTTCGAGCAGGAAGCAAAACAAAATAAATAATTCGGACAGCGTATTAGCGTTGCAAAAATTTGCGAAAAATCGCGAAAACCGCGCGCATTCAACGCATTATAAAAAAAATTTGAGCGAGCCGATTTCTCTCAAGCTTTCAGAAAAAACTCAAAAAAATATGTTTTAACAGCATACCAAGTGGAGTTTCTTATCTCGTACTAATAAAAAAAGTTTTGTTTTTTTATGACCAGGATTTTTTCCCCGCATCGGCTGTAGTGACGACCTCATCGAAAAACATTTTTTTCTAACCTTTTCAAATGATAGCCAAGAATCTGAGCTATGCTCCCATATATGTCCCGCACATATTCTAACCTCTGTTTTGGATATATAACTTTTCAAAGTTCGAGTTTTGTCGCCAGTCCGCATCATTTTCGATAGACTATAGTGTTGTAAAAAGTAATGATTTTTGATTATTTTAAATAAAAGTAAAAGTCAATTGAAAGATTTTAATTTAAGAAAAGTGAAAGTAAGACCTATTTTTAAAGTAAAAATATAATAAAAGTAATTTTGAAATGGAACAAAACACCGGTTTTTGAAGCTTCAGAGCTCCGTCCCAAAGCTTTTTGTTTTTGCTAATTTTAGGTATAAGTTTTATTTTAATAAGTTTTTTGCCCTCGTAAATGGTGTTTATTATGTTAGGCCTAAAAAACTTTTTTCTGGCACTTATTTTCTAACAAGTCATGAGGATTTGAGTCGTTGAAATTACTTAAATTTAACTTAAATTAATTAAAGTATTTGCAAGAAAAAATCAGAGTAAGAGTAAAAATAAAAGTAATTACAATTTTAAAATTCGAGTAAGAGTAAAAGTAAAAGTAATTGAAATTTCAAAAGTCGAGTAAAAGGATTTAGGGTCGATGGAGCCTAGAGAACTTAGAGCTGGAACTTGGAGCCAAAAATAGGGAACTTGGAGTCGTAAGTGGGGAACTTGGAGCCGTAAGTTGGGAACTTGGAGCCAAAAATAAAAATCCCTAAAACGTGTACCTAAGCCTAAGCGAAACCTAAATTTTACCCCAAACCAATTTTTTCTGAAATGCTCCAAGTTCCCATAGCTCGTGGCTCCAAGTTCTTAAAAACTTTCGATGGCTCCAAGTTCCCTGCTTGTGGCTCTAAAGACCCCGTACCGAGTAAAAGTAAAAGTCATTCAAAATTTGTTAGGTTTATAAGTTTAAGTAAAAGTAAAAGTAACTTTTTAAAATACTCATCTCATACCCAATTTTCTACTTTATTTTCAACTAACATTTGTGTATTTGATTTGTTTGTTCATTTTTTTACTTTTATTATTTATAATGAAATAAAGTATATAAATTTATATATTTTTTCATTTTATAATTGTTTTAATTTCTAATTCAATCGTAATTTTGTATGTAGTAATAGCTTTTCTACCAAAATACTATGCTCCGGAGCTCCAGCATATAAAATCAAAGGAACTTCGAAACTCTAGACTTCCATAGCTCGAAGCTAGGGGAAACATTAATAATGTATAAATTTTTAACAATAATTGAATCATCGTTTAGCTATAGGCAAATCTAACCTATTCTCAGTTTTTTTTTTGTTTTTTTTTTAGAAACTGGGAAAATTTTGACAAAAAATTTTCGTTTAAGCTCTTATAACTTTTGAACGCGCCGCGATCAGTATGCAAATATCTTAAATTTTCTTAAATTTTTGGCTACCTCCAGAAAAAATTTTTTTTTTTAAAATTTTGGGGGGTTAGACCCAAAACTCCCCAAATTTAGGGGCAATTTTTTTCAGCCAAATTTTCCAAAAACCCAAATTTTCTACGATATGAATCCTTACGTCTGAAAATTTGTGTGCAGATTATCCATATTTTTTGAGCAAAAAAATAAATAATTTGTTAGGGGTAAAATACCTGTGTCGGGTACCCCGAGGGTTTAAATGGTGTCAAGTTTACGATTTTTGCAAAAATCTTTTGTATGGGGGGCAGCAAGTGCCCTTGCTGCGCCCCACAATTTTTGGCATAATGCTTAAAAACAGTTTGAGCCACAGGTTTGAGACCCGCGAGATTTATGCGGAATTTTATGTTCTAAATTTTTGTGACAGTCCCAAAAATTTTTTATGCCCTAAGGAACTGCGATGGGTGACCCCTAAAAATGTCAACTTTTGACACAGCTTCTTTATATAGGCAAGTAATATATGATTTTAAAGCTCTCAGCGTGCTAAATTTAAAAATATAAATTGCTCTAAATGTTCGGGTAACTAAAATACAGACCCCTTTTTTCCCCCAATATTAGTAAAGAGTTATTATATTGTTTTTATTATTTATAAGCCGTATTTATATTTGTTTGAAAGCTCTATGCGTGCTGATTTCAAAATTATAAATTTTAGGTTAACATTTTTATGGTTAGCCGTTTACAAACCTCCAAATACCCCAAGTGTGAAAAATAGTAATTTTGTCATTTTTTTAAATTTTAAGTGTCGTGTTTATACTCGTATGAAAGCTCTTGACACACTGACTTTAAAAACATATGGTTTATTAAATTTTTTTCAGTGGTTACCCAATTTGGCGCCCATCAATGCACCCCTAAAATTCTTAAAAGGTGATTTTATTGTAATACCGTCATGTTTGTACTCATATGAAAGCCGTATGTTTGTACTCACATGCTGATGTTAAAAATATTATTTTTTACTCAATTCATCCAATGGTTACCATTTCTACAAACATAATGTACCCCTGAAAATTTTTAGAAGTCAATTTTATATATTTATTAAATACCGTCGTGTTTATACTCATATTAAAGCTCTCGACACGCTGATTTCAAAAATTTTTAAACTAAAATCAACCAATGGTTTCCAATTTTACAACCGACAATGTACTTCCTAAAAAATTTCGGAGGTACGCTGTGGGTTTACCTAAAACTAATATTTTTGCAATAAATACGCATAGAGCTTTTAAACGAATATAAACACGGCTTATAAACAATATAAACAATATAATCACCCTCTACTAATTTTGGGGGTACAAAGGGGTCTGTATTTTAGTTACCAGACCATTTAGAGCAACTTTTTATAAAATTTTCAAATCAAAACGCCAAGAGCTTTACAATGATATATTATTCGCCTATATAGACAAAAAATTGACAAAAAAATATATAGTCAAAAATTGACATTTTTATGGGGTCACCCATTCAGTGCCTTAGGGCATAAAATTTTTTTGCACTGTCACCACAAGTTAGAGCATAAACTTCCACATAAATCCCCCCGGATCTCAAACCTGCAGTTCAAACATTTTTGAGCATTAATGCCAAAAAGTGCACATGCTGCCTCCCATACAAAGAATTTTTGCAAAAATCACAAAATTGACCCTCTTTAACCCCTCAGGATACCCCACCCAGATAGGTTACCCCTAGCAACTTATATATTTTTGAGCTCAGGAAAATATGGGCAATCCGCACAAAAATTTTCATAGGACCCCATATAGTAAAAAGTTAAAAATTTGGCTGAATAAAATTGACCCTAAATTTCGGGGGTTTTGGGGCTAAACCCCCAAATTTTTTTTTTAATTTTTTTCAGTTGGTAACCAAATGTTCAAGGTCTCAATTTGTGATAATTGCATATTGATCGCGGCGCGTTCAAAAGTTATAGGAGCTCAAACGAAAAATTTTTTGTCACAATTTTCCAGTATCGCTAAAAAAACAGAGAATAGCTGACTCTATAATATCAATAATAACATTCAATTGGTCTTCTCATGTCCTAATACAAATTTACGAGATCAGACACATATATGTCACCCATAATATAATCAAAACGCATTAACCTGTTCCCGTGATGACCTTTTTTCCCGTTACAACCGTAAAATCTTCATACCACAAAGGTGAAACCTTCGTCTCACTGTGGTGGAATTTTCGTATGACCAATGTCGTACGTAAATCTTACCGCCTAAACTCTACGCATGACGTAGGTCGAATTTCGGAGTATTTTTTGTGCGTTATTAGTGTTCAGGCTCAGTAAGCAACAAATTGAAATGGTTAAAGCTGTACTGTAGCAATATGCAAATTTTTGCAACAAAAAATATCTTACGCAATACACTGCATCCGTTAGAAAAATCTGCATATTACTACTGTACAGCTTTAACCATTTGAATTTGCTCGCTGACTGGGCACTAATCAAGCATAAAAATTATGTTAAAAATATATAACCCAAGAGAATATCTGACCGTACATTAAATTTTGAGACCAAACGTTTTTTTGAAAAGTTGCATTTGCAAACTTTTGTGCAACTTTTCTAGCAAAAACCTGCCGTTTTTTTTATTTTTCCGTGCTGCGAATTTTTACATAGTGTTACCTTTCTTAGGTGAATAGACTAATTTTGCACTCAATACTGCTTTAATCGCACTGCGATTATTGTAGCACTGCTAATCTGGTTGCACCACAAAAAAAACAAATCCAAAGTTATCGTGTTTAGGTGTGTAAAAGTCACTTTTTCTGACGTTAAAATGTCATTTTTTTAAATTTTAATGAAATAAATTAACTTTTTAATGTTTTAAAACTAAATAAAATAAATTTTGAAGTGGTTTAATCTATTAAAAATGACTATCAGCGTTTGTTTGTTTTTTTTATGTTGTGCAGCCAGATTCGCAGTGCTAAAGTAATCGCAGTGCAAATAAAGCAGCATTGAGTGCAAAAAAGTCGCACTGCAAGAAAAGTAAGAATATATTTAAAAACGCAACGCAGGAAAACTAGCAGAAAATGGTGAATTCTTGCGAAAAAACTAGTACAAAGTTTTGCAGGTGCGACTTTTCTTGTGTACAGTCGGTCAGTCAGTCTTGTTTTATTCGTTGTTACTCTGACACAATGAGCCAGATGCGTCGTAAAATACTCGTAACTGTGACTCTTTTTAAATCTTAACACACAATTAATCTAAACAAAATGAGTCAGAGTCACGATGGTTTTATACTGATTGTGACTCTTTATGTCAGAGTAACGACGAATTCTTGATCATACGAAGGTTTTGCGGTTGTAACCGAGGAACAGCCAATCACAGGAAGGGGTTAAATATAACATCAACATTCTACCATTTTCATGCCACCACAATTTTACAATGTAAGATACCACGATTTTACATCGAATGTGATTGAACACGGCAATTGCAGCAACACACATCTTTGAATTATTGCATTTTAGCTTTAAAAATTATGTAGTTATAAAATATTATTGAATCAAATAGGGTTAGAAGAACTTAAGGGGGCACTATACTAATATTGTTATCTTTGGTTTTTATTTAAAGGTTTTTACTAATAGTCTTTTTTGGCGTGTTGTATCAGGCCACACGAAAAAATCTATTACAGCATAATTAATTTTCGCAAGTTATCGAATTGATTACAATTTTAGAAATTCGTGGAACTTTAAGCCGTAAGAATGGGAACTTAAAGCTCAAAGTTAGAAAATTTTGGGGCGTAGTTTGGGCTTAAGCTTAGGCATAAGTAAGTGTAGCAAACTTGAACTTTCAGTTTTAGTTCCCCACTTTGAGCTTTTAACTCCAGTTCCAAGTTCCAACAGCTTCAACGACCATCATCAAGTTATTAACAAGAATATATCTTGCAAAAAACACAGCGTTGTTTTAGGTATCACTTTTTAAAAATGAAGTAGATTTGCAGAAAAAATATTGAAAAAAATTTTTACAAACCAGGAGCAGAAAATTTCAGATTGATTTAACGACACTGTGATGTTCTTCTAAGCTCCGGAGCAGAGCTCTGCTTTTATGAGCCCAGGAGCAACCCCGGAGCTCCGGAGCTCCACCCTATTTTCGTACGAATTTCATGAATAATATAAAAGTAATTTCATACATTATTTTATCAAATTTTTTTTACTTTTCATAACTTATTAAAAACAATAAAAAAAGTTCTAAATATGCTAAAAAAATAACTTAGAAAATATTCCAAGCTTAAAAAATATGCTTGAAACCGCTCAATTAAAAAACGGAGCTCCGAAGCTCCCTCGGCTTTAAATGGCCGGAGATCCGGAGCATGATATTTGAGGGTAGAAACATTATTAACTGACACCAGCCAGATTTTTGTTGGTCGTTAAGTTATTATTGGCTAATTTATTAATTTAAAGGGAAGACTTTGTAATCTTTTTATATTTTAATAACAAAGATGGACTTCTAATAAAACTGAAAAAGCGCAACGACCTAACTTTAAAAAAATTTAAAGCGCAAAAACTGAATAATATTTTGTTTCAGCAACCCGTGAAAATACTGCTCGCTTCTCGGATAACATCTATTTCAACAATTTCAAAGTCATAACATAGAATTGGTGTGTGTGTACAGAGCCACAAGTGCCTATAGCATTTGGACTTTTAACAATCTTTTTACAAAAACAAAAGGCTGTAGCTCCCTATTTAAATAAAAATTACAAAAATAAAAACAACTGTGAAGCGCATTCCAACGAAATAGTAGTGAATTTGACTTAAACTACCGAAACCATAAAAAATTATTCTACGGCCCATTTCATAAAGACGTTTGTAAATTTTTATTTTTCAAATCTTCGCCAATTTTTTTGTAAATTACATGATAGAATATATCTTTACGTCTTTACTACGGCAAAATGAGCCACTGTCATTATAAAATACACAATAGTGTGACTTATTCTGTAGTAAGCTACTGTTGAAAGTACAAAATTAGTCACAGTTGCATGTATTTTGTACAAATTGTGGCTTATTTTGCTATAGGACAAAAAACAACAAAAACAACAACAAAAAAAAACAAAAAATAATGTTTGATAACAACAAAAAAATTGTTGTTTTAAAACAACAAAAAATTATGTTTGATATCTAAAGGCAGATTTTGCGTTAACATTGCAGTGAAAACATGGTTTTAGACTGTTTGAAACGTATACCCCAAGGTCCTGCACGTTGTTTTCGGTTGATAATTGAATACCTTCAAACCCATATGAACTACACTGCACTTATCTAAGGCTATGCTTAATTGCCATTTTTTAGCCCAAGAAATGAGCTTATTTTCACTTTCTTGCAACTTTTGATTGTTTTCATTTTTTCTTCGCATCTGGTACAGTTTAACAACATCGGCAAACAGCTTGCATGTGACGGTAGGTACTTCATCAGGCAATTAGTTTATTATATTATATAATCTTTTAGTAATGGCTCGCTGAATCCTCTCCAAAGCATCTATATCTTTTAGCAAATATGGAGACCAAACTGGAGTACAGTACTCCAATATTGGCCTGACGTAAGCCTTGTAGGGGTCAGTAGAGCGTTAACGTTTTTGGTTTTAAAACAACACAAAATTATGTTTGATATTTTAAAGGCAAATTTTGCGTTAACATTGCAGTGAAAACATGGTTTTAGACTGTTTGAAACGTATAACCCAAGGTCCTGCACGTTGTTTTCGGTTGATAATTAAATACCTTCAAACCCATATGAACTACACTGCACTTATTTAAGGCTATGCTTAATTGCCATTTTTTGCCCAAGAAATGAGCTTATTTTCACTTTCTTGCAACGTTTGATTGTTTTCATTTTTTGTTCGCACCTGGTACAGTTTAACATCATCGGCAAACAGCTTGCATGTGACGTTAGGTACTTCATCAGGCAATTAGTTTATAAAAGGCAAAAAAAGTAAAGGGCCTAATGGCCTAATTTAAATGGTACATTAATTAAATATTAAGAAATCAAAAAGGGGTGTCGCTAATTTATTTAAACCAGTAATAAATTTATATGACATTTATCACTAAAATGGAGTCCGTAACAGTATTAAATGCGATTTTGTTCTAAATATCCGATGGATTTTTCGCTGGTCGAAATTAAACAAATTTAATATTTTAGTTTTCGGCTTTTGAGCTACCTGGCGAGAAATATTTTTGTAGATTTTTAGATTACTTACTGGTAATTGATCTCAATTTGATTGTATTAATACCCGTGTTTTAAATAACATATCGTTGTTACTATGGCAAAATTAGCCACTTTAATTATAAAATACACGTGACTGTGACTCATTCTGTAGGTAATAGGGTCCTGTATTAAATTTAAAATGAGTCACAGGCACACATAATATTTACGAACTGTGGCTCATTTTGCCTTGGTAACGACGATATAATAAATAAGTATTGTAATGAAATGAAATATTATTTTCCGAATTAAAAAACTTCAAAATATCGACATATAATATTAACCCACAAGTCTAAATAAGTAATTAAAAAGACTTTATTGTTTTGTAAAATTTGTGATATTTTTTGTGTGTTTTGACGGTTTTTCAGTTACAATATTTATAATATCATTAAAAACTTTAAAATAACAAGGGTTTTAGGTTTTAAAAACTATTTACGTTAAGAATAAAAAACAAACCAAACAAAGAAAAATTAAATTTTTAAATAGCAAAAAAATTAGGCCGTACCGTTAAGAAAGTTTGTTTTCCACAACAAAATAACGTATGTTTTAAAAAAAGCAAAAGTGAAAAGAATTAAATACGTTAATAACAATAGCAAATTTACATTCAAAGTATTATACGTGTGTGTTAAGTCTCATATGATCCAGAAATTTTTTATAGAAAACGGAGATAGGTTTGTTTTTATATTTTGATTGTAAATGTGATAAAATTACCGTTCAAAATGTGTTTTTATTATATTCAGCATTGAATATATTTAAAATTCTATATCATGTAAAAATATGACGCACAAACTTTAAGTATACAAAAGTTTTGGGGAAAAAGATATATTAACAAATTCCAAACTTTAATTTTGTGTTTAAATAGCATTTTAAAAAATTCTAAATTTAAAATGTTTTATTATTTTTTTTCAAACAAAATACTGAGGAGTTTAACGCCTTATTAGCATTTAAATATGCATAAAATTTTATAAATATTAATTTATGCGGCTTAATCTAAGAATACAACAGGATTTTTCGCGAAATTCAAAAATTTATAACGTCATCAAGAGTTTTAAACAACATGCTACCTTGAACACGTAGTTGAAACTGCTTTAGAGGAGCGAACTCTGTTCATGCAATGATTATATAATTTATTAACTTCATATGGTAAATAATTTGCTCACGCTGATGTTGTATGGGTTTATCACAGCTTTTCCGTAATAGTCTTTTCCAGGCGCCATAGGAGTTTGATTTGTGCCGCGCCTCCTCACCGCTCGCCGCATTTCCTCAGCGCGAGCCATTTCGCCCCCCGGCGAACTTCAGATAGCCATATTTCGGCGATTTCCCAAGCGAGCCACGATTCGCCCCCCCATCGCCAACAAAAGCGCCACGGACAAAGCACAAAATAAATCAAAAAAGAAAACGAAACTCGGCGAACCAAACAAGAAAATCCACCAATTCGTTCAAAAAAGAAGCGAAAAAAAACAAAGAACGGAAAGAAGCAAAAAACAGAAGAAAAGCATGAAAACAAAATTGTTTTCAACTCCCAAGACTAATCCGAGCAGCCACCACCAAAGAACCGCCACCCCACAAAAAAAAACCAAGAAACAAAAAAAAAGCAAAGCAAAAAAAAAAAGACAAAAAACGAACCCCAAAGCAGAACCAACTCTCCCACACCGCACAAACACACCACACACCCAACAACAAAAAAAGCCACAACCAACCAAAAAACACAAGCACAAAAAAAACAAGCAAAGCAAGAAAAAAACAAAAGCGAAAGAAGCAAGCAGCAAACGCACAAAAAGTCAAAAAAAAAAAAAAAAAAAAACAACAACCCCCACAAAACAACAAAAAAAAACAACAAAAAAAAACAACAAACAAAAAAAAACAAAAAAACAACAAACAACAAACAAAACAAAAAAAAAAAACAAACCAAAAAAACCAAAACAACCCCCCACCGGTGCTCCTTTTAAGTGGTGGTAATAAGTATGTACAATTTATACAGATTTACAGCCTGGTAATTATCCTAACTGAATTAAGTAATTATGGTGCAACCGTGTAAAAATAATTGGGAAACCTTGGCTCGGCCCGGCTCCGATCCCAATCGTGAATACCTTAGTGGAACTCGTTACGCCTTTGTAAGTATAACACGGTGGCCAAAGCCCTCCCATTTAAACGTAAGTTGTTCAGTGTTAAATATTTTCACAAAATTGTGATATTAGAATCACTTTTAGCCAATTAGCGCTTAGGAAAAAACATGAAGATCTTTTATTTATTAGAGATCGATTTTTCCAAGCGCCGATTGGCTAAAACAGCTCCTCCCAACCACCATTTCCACATTTCCAACATTCCAACATTCCATTCCACATTTCCAAAAAAATAACAAATATGACGTGATTACAAATACTATGACATTTTCAGGGTTTTTAAAATCCTGACGTGAAAAACGTCATGTTACGCTTTTTATTGTTATCTTTACAAATATATGTTTACTCATTATAATAAAAATTTATATAAGACGTATGTACGTCCAATTATTTATTTAATTTTTTTTAGTATGTGAGTATACGAAATAAATTAAATTTGATATTTATTGTTAATATTGAACAGATTCTAATGTAGCTTAGTAGACACGACACCTACAGTTATCAAATAACTTATATGTAAAGTTTGTTCTGGTACTTTTTTAACTTACACATTTGTAGCTTATATTTTGTTGTTTTACATATTCGTACTTATGTTTAAATTTGTGGAAATAGTTGTATTACATTTCTATCTAGACTAGAACTTTAGTTTATTTTTTGTTACTTATTTTGTTATGTGGCTCAAAAAAACCGTTGTAAAAATACATTTATATTATATGTTTGTTTTTAAAACGAAATTTAAAAGCTTTATATTAAAACTAAATGAAAATAATGGGAATAAAAACGTATTTTTTTCCTTTAAAAGTTAACATTGTTTTTATCTATAAAAAACGCAGTATTTACTAAACCGAGATTTGCGATTCCTTTAAAATCAAAAATTTTTGATTCATGATCTGATATTAACTTACTTTCGTAATCTTAAAATAAGTAATGTCAAAAATTTTGCGTCGTTTGAAGTTTGCTAATTTACTTTAAAGTAATGTAGTTTTAAAAGTGTTTATAAAAACTTATTTCGGTATTAGACGACTTTTAATGGTATTTAATATGGGTGGAAAAAATTAAATTCAGAGCAAATAAAAAAAACGCGCTATTAAATTAATAAATTTACCCAGAAAATAGCATAATATTAAAGTATTTTATAGTGATGTTATCACTCTCAAATAGTGTGGTCCGTTTTACCGGTCATTTAATAAAGAAGGACCTTCGGAACTCCTAAGTTACACCTTTAGATGAGCGATTTTAAACTTATTGAAACTTCTAGTGTGTTTTAAATTATTATATTTTTATTTCCAAGGGAAGTTTTATTGTTTTTAATTGATTTTCAAAAAAAAATAGTTTATAAAAAAATTTTGACAAAATATTCCGTGGTAATATTTTAAAATTATGCAGTGACAAAATCCCGCAGAGCTCCAGAGCTCCAGGGTTTACTCAGGAACTCTAAAATCTCAGGAAAACATCACTATTATATAATTTAAATGATTTAATTAACAAGATAACCAAACCATTATACTTTTTTAAGCTTTGCAATGTTTTATCCGTTAGTTTCTAATCAGAAGAGATACAAATTAAGTTATAAACCAAATATTTATAATTTAAAATTTATGAAGTTCTTCAGCTTGAGTAATTTTTTGTGTCTATCAATATTTCTATAATAGTTTTTAACCATTTTCAGTTGAAAAATTGTTATTTCTAAAAAGCCCCGTAGAATGTATTTAAATACTATTATGCTTTTGAAAAAATATTTATTCCCCCTACAATTTAAATTTTTGGAACGTCAAAGAAATCAAGTGTTCGCGTGAACAAAAAACATCTGCTGCACACTTTAAACTATTACATAACGCAAGGAGGTCTCTGGGTCATTTAAATCAAGGCCTGGCTGTTAAAATGACGGTAATATCGGAAATTTGCGCCGCGACTCTCAGATTATCCGCTCCTCCGAACATCAAGAACACAAGGTCGCGGATTCGTGTAAATACGCATTAAAGTCTGTCTACGACTATTTATACTGCGAATTATTTATTATAACAATATAAAGCAATATATTTTTATATAAAAAAGAGAAAAATATTAAAAACACATTTTTGTATGTATTTAAACATGATAAAATACTTGTATATATGTTGCTTTAAAAAGCTCGCGTTGTTTTCGTCGCGTTATTTATTTTTAGAATTAATAATTGATTGATTGATTCTTGAAATATTTTTGAGAGTATAAAATGAAGAATTTCATGATTATGGTTATTTTATGTAAAACCTTTTTGAACGATTTCTAAAATTTAATCAAAGCAACGCTTTAACAATACGTAACTGAACCAGTAGATGCATA
>JASAMX010021646.1:0-11715 GCA_030248175.1 Microlaimidae sp. YZB2_3
ACGTTAAAAATATTGCCCTGGGGACTCCAACCTAGAGCTTAGGGTATCCGAGCCCGACGTTCTACCCACTCATCTGCTGCTCTGTCTGAGTTTCTTTTGTAAAAGGTAGTTTTAAATAAACGTTTCAAAATGTAGTTTTTCGACGTCAAATCAAAAAATATAAAATGAAAGTTTAGTCATTTGATAGGAATTAGTTCGTTCCGAACTTAACACAGCAGTTGTACCATAATTCCAAGCCAGTTTTTAAGTTTTTAACAAAATCTCTACTATCACTTCTTTTTATTTTTTATTTCAACAATTTTAGCAATAAAACGAAATTAAAAAAACTTCAATCGTAGGGATTTCGCTGAAAAATTTTGTGGGCATGTACATTTGGTGTTTCTAACTTGAGTTAAATTTTTATTACGTAATATAAACTCTAGTTGTATTAAATTGGGAAAAACTTTTTTAAAATGCATTTTTTCAACGAAGCATATCCCGGCGTGGAATGGTCCGCCAAAAATTTTAAGGATACTGAAGTGACCGGGAAAAAATAACCTTTCTTCCAATATATAGTTTGCTTCTGTCTGTTACGTATGGCACGAGTTATACACAAAAACCGACAAGGTATCCTAACTATAACGTTCCACCTTAAATAAACAAATCAAAAAGAAATGGATTTATAACCATTTTTTACAAGGATGTGGAACATAATGTTTTTTAATATATTATTCAAATAAAAATTAAATCAAATCAGTTCAGACCATAACTTATAAAAAACAGTCTAGGCCCACTCCACCCGATCTAAAGTGTTTGATTTTCGCGGTCAACGTTTTATTGATTTGTTGCGTTAGATCTTAAAGGTGCGGTACCGACTCAAACTTTTTGCCTTCAATTTAATATTTTTTGTGAAAACCTTACCCTTGCCCCCAATAGCCCACAAACATTTTTTTATTGAAATATCTCCAGTGGTTCAGGAGATATGACCCTCCGAAAATGGCGTTTTTTGACAATTCTATACATGATAGATTGCTTAATCCATAGATGGCCCACTTCTGCTCTAAAAAAAAATTAAATTACAAAAAAGCACTCAAAAAAGCGGATACTTTCTACTTTAATTTGATACCTTGATAGTTAAGATTCGTGTAGTATTTGTTGAGATATTGAGTTTTCTGTACAAAAAACCCGCAATATTTTCGCCAAAAATACAAAGTATAAAGGCGAAAAATGTTGCGCAAATTTCATTAAATCACTGCCGTCGTTTAGTGTGTTTAAACAAAAAATTGCGGGTTTTTTGTACGGGAAACGCAATATCTTGACAAATATTGCACCAATCTTTTTTTTTATAGCTGGAGCGGGCCGGCGATGGATATTCCATATTGCCGCCTACCACCCTATATCAGCACTGTTGTTGATGTAGAATGTTAGTCAAAGCCCCACCCCTATCAGGGGATTTTAGGGAGCAGATGTGAGTTTTACATTTTGTATGAGAATAATATATAATATAAATAATGAAAAGGAAATAACCAAAAAAAAAAAAATTGTAAACTAAGGTAAACTAAAGAATAATATGATAGTTAGATAGTATAAAAAGATCACAGAAATAGAAGTAAAATGATATATATAAACGTGTAAGTTGAGGATACAATATTTAAATGTTTTGTTTCCTTGATTTCCCCTTCAGGTGTTTCTTGATTTTGTCTTCTGGTTCTTTAACGATCAAGGTTTTAAATTAAAATAAAAAAAATAGCCGCTTTCTTTAACTGCATATTTTGTAATTTAAAATTTAATACCCATCAAGCAATCTTTCAAGAACAGAATTGTCAAAAAACGCCATTTTTAGAGGGTCATATCTCATGAACCACTTAAATATTTTGATGAAAAAAATTTGGTGGGCTATTGGGGGCAGGGGTAAGGCTCACTAAAATAATCAAAATCGAAGACAAAAAGTTTGAATTGGTACCACACCTCTAAGCGCGTTCAAAAGGGGCATCTGGCAAAAGATTAGTGAAAGAGCCCACCTATCGCGCTGGCGTTTACATTACGCAAACTTTCGTTTGGAGTTTTTGAAAAAATTAAAAGAGAAAAATTTAACAAATTATTACGTTTAATAATTTCATATGAAGTTTTAATTAGTTAAAAACAAGTTTAAGTTAATTTTACAAGTTTTAGGTTAAAATAAAAAAGTGACGTACTTTGTTATATCTTATTTGTTTTAAACCATTTATATAAAATTGTAACAAATTATACACTAATTTAAATTTATAAACTTGTGAAACATTAATCAAGTGTTTTTTATCAAATTTAAGTTAATTTGGATAAGTCTTTTTTAAAATAAATTAACGTGTAAGACTTACTAAAAATAAAAAATTGTTTCTATTTATTTTTCGAAAACGGCAAACTAAAGTTTGTATCTTTTGAACATGTTATAGGATTTAACGCCTCGTCACTGTTTTATTGGGTCAACCAAACAACCAACGAACATGTTAAGTTTTAACAAATTGTTATTTTGGAGGCGGTTTGTTAAAACGTGTCCAAAAAACAGTTTGTTAAAATAACACTTAAAAGTATGTAGACGCGAGGAAATTTTGACCTTTTAGTTGGCTGTTAAAGAAAAACTACCTTTTTAAGTGTTTTTTTTCTCGCCATTTTTAGTTTGTTCTTGTGAGCTTGGGGTTCAAATAAATGAAACTGCTAAAAAGTTTAAAAAACTTTAAAAAAAAGTTAAATGTTTATTGTCAAACTATATATGATTTTTTATGTAGTTAATAATTTATGCTACCGCACAGTAAATTAGTAATCTAAACAATGATTATACTTTCAAAATTTGTCCTATAGTGCAAAATAAATAATTTAAAGGTAAACCCAAAGTGGCTGCAACATTTGTTCATTGGAATTAAAAATGCCCCCATTAAGTAACAAGTATCTGACAAGAAATCACCTGTCAAATCTATCTATCAAATCACAAGAATCTGACGTCACTTTATCAGCCATTTAGATGGGAGAGAATAAAACTCGGACGAAAAGTCCCGGGCGGCCGGGCAATAGCAGGGGATAAAACGCGGGTGGTTTAATAAAATCGTATATAAATCTCCACTTGACCATAAATTAAGTTATTGAACTTAAAGTTTAGTTGTTTTACTACATTTGTGCAAAAGTTAATGGATAAAGCTTTTTATTTCAGCGAAAACTAAATAAAAATATTTTTATGGCATTATGCCAATGGCACCTGAAAGTATAAAACCCGGGTGAAGGTGGTCTGGCGGTCAATTTTTTTATTCTAAAACGTTTATTGAACAATAAACACAGCTAAATTAAATGTTTGCGAATTTGTTGAGGCTCTAACTGGCTTTGTATATTTAAAAAAATTTTTAAGCAAAAATATTAGGTAGTTATTTTTATGGCTATGTGACCAAACAAATCAAAAAGATAAACGCCGGGCGATCCTAAAAGAAAAACCGGGCAAAGGTTAAAACCAATTTAAAACTACTTTTTTAAAATTGTTTAAAAGAAATCTGTGTTTGTTGATTTTTAAAATATTTCTATTAAAGAAAAACGTTTATAAATACTTATAATCGTAAAAGAATAAAGTTATGGCTCTCTGCCACCTTAAATCCTCGAGAATAAAGGATAAAACCATATAGCAATATAATTTACTGTTGACAAAAACTTGAAATTAATCATATGGATGGATTGGTTACAAAAATTTTTCCGCATAAAAAAGAAGCACAGTTGTTTTTTTATTACCAAAAAAAGGTTTAAAAATAAAGCCACAAAATTAAACAATTTTATGCTCTCAAAGCACTCTTCCCAAAAATTACCTTCGCCCGGGTTTTATACTCTCAGATGCTATTGGCATGATGCCATAAAAATATTTTCATTTAATTCTCGCTGTATTCAAAAGTTTTATTCTTAAACTTTTTGCCCAAATGTAGTAAAACAACTAAACTTAAGTTTTATTACTTAATTTATGGTCAAGTGTAGATTTAAATACGATTTTTTTAAACCACCCGGATTTTATCTCCTGCTATCGCCTGCCGCCGGGACGCCCGGAAATTTTCGTCTGGGTTTTATTATCTCCCCCATTTAGATTCGATTTAATATGGAGTATTTGTTTATATATCTTAGTTTGAACTTGATACTTCATTGGTGTCGTGGCGCAATTGGTTAAGGCATAGTCAATTCGACAGGTGAGGAGGTTGAACCCTCATGAAAATAAATTTTTATTTTCACTTTAATAAATTTGTTTTGGATTTGTTTATAATTTTTAAATTTCATTCACATGGTTTAAAACAAAAACAACATTTGTTTTCTGGTTTTTGTAAATTTGTCAAATTTTTTGTCATTTGGACATTTCAAAATATTTTAGTACTTTATAACTGCAATATTCACAAAAAATTTTTATGTAGGGAAATTTTTGCTGTAACTGTAATTGGTTTACTACTAAACGCTTTGCAGTGAAAACTATCAAGAGATACCTTAACCTTTGATTTATAAATTATAATTTGCACTGACGCATTGAATTTCCTAAAATTTGCCGATGAAACGAAAAAACAAGTCAACAAAAAGAAATGAGTCAACGAAAAAATTTGTCCGCATAAAAGTCATGTGGCGATGTCTAAATTAGTCACGTTAGCAAAGTGTAGCAGCTACCCGTGCTATTCATAAAATTTTTGGTCCTGGTCCATTTTGAACTGGGTCCATTTTGATCATCGAAAAGTGGACTGGGTGCAAAAAACAGGACCCAGTCCTCTTTTCCAATGACAAAAACGGACCTTTCTATGATAAAAACGGACCCAGTCCACTTTTTCAATGATCAAAACGAACCTTTCCAATGATAAAAACGGACCCAGTCCACTTTCCAATGATCAAAACGGACCCAGTCCAAAATGGAAAGTTTTATGAATAGAAAAGTACGTTTGGTTTGCCTTTAGGTTATTAAATCCTTTTGCTGCTTTTGTAAGAGTTTTAAAAACAAAGTTTTAATGTATTTCCACAAATACACACAGACATCAAATTTTTCTAAGAATTCATTTACCAATCATATTTTAGCTGGTTCTATTGGACAATTTTTGGAACACGATCGACGAATATTCGCAGGGCAGCCGCAGGAGCCGCGTTTGTTGTCTACGTTACCTTTGGAGGTAGGCTTGTAATTTGCACTACAACCACCTTAGAATTTTAAGAACATTCAAACAGCGAGTATTATTCGTGATTTGCGGCTTATGTTTTACTTGGTGGGAATCGACAGGAGTGGAACTACAAGTTGGAGATTGGAGATTGTTCATTGGAGAATTCAAATTCCCAAGCCCTCATTAGCTGAAAATAATTTTATAGCGTGGTAATTTTATAAAGATTTTTAACACTGACAAAACTTCTGTTCAAATAAGAGGGTTATCATGTTGTTGTTGTTGCTGTTGTTCATAGCCATTGCTTCAGGTGATGTCCTCAAGGAACTTGACCGAATCCACTGGTTTTCCATAGATCTTCTAAATAATTTGAGTGTCGTTTGATGTTGGGGGCATATAAATAGGTGTTTAATGTCATGAGGTTTGCCCCTGCAGTGGGGGTATTCGTTCCTAATAGAATTGTTGATTCTGCATTCGAACAAGTTGGGACTTGAGACGGTGCAATGTCCGTATCTATATTCTGCCAGGAAGGTTCTGGACTTGCTGGGGAGGTGCCGCTTGCTTATGACGATTTGTGGCCGTTTTTTTCGCGCGTTAGGCTGGAGTTGCAAAATGTTTTTTTTTGACAAAATATGAGTTAATGTTTGATTGGATGGTGTTTTACATAAGGGTGTGGTTGTAAAAATTTTAAGCTCCAAAATTTGATTAGAGAATATGCTTCACCTCTCTTGGTTCATGATCATTGGCTGTAATTTTGTTAGATAGATGTGGTTTTCACTAAAAATTGTGTTAAAAGAAGTTTGGTTTGGTTTTCTATTGGTAGGACTTCAGTCTTTTGATGAAGATGATCGATTGGGGCCATTTTGTGGCAGCCGCTTGCTATTCTGAAAGCGGTGTTTTCTGTGGATTGCAGGTTTTTAAAATACATTTTTGAAAATAAAATAATAATTTAAGGTTTAAAAAAATTGAAATATTGAAATAATTTTTGTTCTGTTTAAAAAAACGTTGTGTAATAAGTTTTTAAGTTTAAAAATAAGTTTTTCTACACAAGTGCTTACTTTTAGTTTTACTTTACTTAAATTAAAACTTTTAGTTTTTTTAAAATAATCGAAAATCATTACTTTATACAAAACTAATACATACTCAGCGTCTGAAGAGCTATAACAATTTTCAAAAGATTAGGCTAATATAAATATTATCTAAACATGTACAGTAACAAATTTTTGGATATTTTATGTGAATATACGCAGAATGTACGCAGACCTGTGCAAAAATGATGCCCTCTATTTTATTATTGGTGCGCCGCCCGAAATTGAAAAAAATCTAAACCATGTGATATTTTTGACCTATTCCTACAAAGTTTTTTGTATTTTTTAACCCATTATACAAAAAAACAAGCTATTTACACCATTTTTTGCTTAAATTTTGTTTTTTTTGCTTTTTTTATCTCTGTTTTGTATTTTTTTTCGACTCTTTTTTTTGCACATCCCTGGTTTAAAAAAATGCTGCCTGTGGTTTTGTAAATGTTTCCCTCTCCCACCGTTGAAAGGAGGTACAATCCAGAATGCACAGGTCTGTTATACGTACCAAATAAATAACTAGCGAAATTTTTTTTTTAAAAATTAAGTGATCATAATTTAATGAAAATTGTGAAAAATAAGCACAAGTAACAAAGCCTGTGCAGTTTCTATTGTGAGTTTTGATTATCAATGTTTTGGCGGTGTTTAGAATTTGACATTTTTTTTTAATAAAATGTAATATTTTAAGAACAAAATAAATTAATAGTGGAGATTTCTTAATAATAGTAAACTGAAACTTTGTAGAAAAGAAGTTTCATAAGCCAAAAACTTAAGATTAAAATTTTATATATATATATATATATATATATATATATATATATATACGTTGTTTGTATATAAGTGATTGTTTATATGTATTACTTATTTTAGATTATGTGGAAATTTAAAGATGTTTACATAGGGATTTTATAAAAAATATAGTGGAAATTAATAGCGGAGATTTCTTTATAATAGTAAACTGAAACTTTGTAGAAAAGAAGTTTCATAAGCCAAAAACTAAATATTATATATATATATATATATATATATATATATATATATATATATATATATATATATATATATATATATATATATATATATGCTTTATTATTATGTGGATTTAGCTGCATCCGGCTCTTTACCGGCTTCCTATATAATCTGGACGCTCCTCCTGGTTGCTGGAGGTGGGGCTTCCATGCTCATGACCATTGTGGAGTCTGGGAAGGGTGACAAGCTCCAGACTGAAGCACTAATAGTGTTCTCCTTATCACTAGTGGAAGCGTTGCTTTATCACATACTTGGTACGTAATCACACTTATAGTTTTTCTCCAATAATGCTAAATATGAATTTTCAATTTTTCGTTTTTCGTTTGTCCAAAATTTCTGGTTTGTTGTAGAAAGTTTTCATTGTTCAAAAATTACAAGGTGTTGTTTGATGGAAAATTTAAAGAACTATCCGAAGCTGTATTTCACTATTTAAATTTTTGACTTAGAAATTAATACCAAAGTACAATTTACTAAGTATACTTTTAAAAGGGATTTTTCCAGGAATTTTAACAAACTTTTTCCTTTTGACAACCTGCTCTGGGGATCGCGCCACCTTGGAGGTTTTTCCTCCACCCCCTCCACTGAATTATTATTGTATGCATAATTTACCATGGAAAAACAAAAAAACTTGTACACAAATGGAAAAATTTCAAATCACCATATTTTGGTAGCGATTAGGTCGCTTTATACAAAAGTTTTTTATTAGTGTATAAATTCAAACCTTTTGTAATTTTAAAGGTAGAAACAAAATACGCTTTAAATGCAGAAAAAGAACGCGCTAGTGTAGCTCAGTGTTGTAGTTAGTGTTAGTGGTCATAGTAATAGTTATATAGTCATAGTCATATTTAATTATAGTTAGTCATTGATCTAACTATCGGTTAATTCAGATTTTTTTAAACCCGCCATAAACTTTTTAGCACTATAAAATATTGTAAAACCTCAATTTATTTTTATCGTATCCAAATCACCTGCTGATTTATTGTATATTCAAATTGAAATTTTAAGGGTGCAGCCCACTAAGCTTTAGATTAGTTATTTTCACCAGGAAAGCACTTTTTCATGTTTTCAATTTTTAAAAAAAGATTTTAATTTTTTTGATCCGTTTAAAACTCGCCGAGATACATACTGCTGTTAATTTACACCAAAATATTGCATTAAATAATACGTATAAACAAGTTAACGCTAGTTTGAGAACCATAGACTAGTTCTTAATATGCGTCTTTTACTGTACGAGATAGGGTACAATAACTACTAGTGCTAATCATATGTAGGGGGAAAATTGAGAAGCAGCGAGCGACTTGTACATTTTACAGTTTAAAATATTTCAAATATATATTGGATCAAAATCTCAACCCTTTCTCTTTAAATTTTTTCAAATACTTTTTAATATTACAAAAGTAAAAGCAGTTTTTGGGGATTTTTAGTTTTTCGCCGCTTCATAGGTACGGCGCTGCTGGCGCGCTTGATTCCCAGTTTTTTAATGTTTCAATTACAGAAATTGCTCAATTTAAAAGTTTGGAATGGACTTTTAAAAATTAATTTTTAAATTTTGAATAATTTTACAACCAAAACATTAAAAAAACCAATGTAGGTTTAAAATTAGTTTCAAAGCACAAATTTCAACTTTATTTTTACTAATTAAAATCATTGTTCACGAAAATACTATTTTAGTGATGATTTCTAACTATTGTGACGTTTAATTAAAAAACCAAAACTTATTTAGCACAAACTGATATGTTAAAGCACTTCAACGTAGTGAAACATATCATATCATCGTGTATCAATTTTTATGAAGTATAGGTTTAACTTTAGAAACTAAGAAAACTAAGATTTTTTGAAATTTTATTTGTTTTTTTTGTACCCTCTCTTGTACAGTAAAAGACGCTTATTCAGAACTAGTCTATAAGCCAGTCAAATTGTGTGGGTATTTTTGTTTTCAAAATAGTGTAAATACGTTTCATACATATTATCTAATGCAAACAACAACAATATAAATACAAATTTTAGGGGAAAAAAGTTGGTTTGTTGGTTTTTTGACATTTGAACAAAAATAATATTCTTGTTAGTTGCAAACAAATAAAAATTTTTAGCAATTTTTAAAAACGGGAACAAGGGACTTTAGAGGGGAGCTTTTTAGAATACGTTTCGCCAGTGAATAAAGATTAAAAATGATTGATAATACATGGAAATGTACCTTTAATCAAAAATTATAAACAACAATTAGTTTTTAGACACTTCCGCCTTGGCAAAAACTCTGCCCACAAAAGTCCAAAAAAAAACAATAAATTAACTAAGTGAAAGGAAAGCGAAAACTAAAATAACAACACAAAAAATTTAGGTACGCTTTTTTATGAACAGACCTGGGGTCGCATTCTGACGCAACACTTGCATTTATCCCGATAAATCCATTCCAATGAAAATAAAAAGAAAATATATATATTGTAAAGTAAAAGAAAAACTGTCGAATGTGGGAGAAAAAATGGTTGCAATGATTTTTTAAAAAATTTTTTTTTCTCGCGCCGCCAAACCACCTTGCGCAAAAAGAAAATGTATATTAATGTGCGTATTTTATTTTTTATTAAATTAATCCTACCAAAGAAAATATTTACCCACCTCTTGCGTTGGATAAATTCTTTTTAGTTAAAAGAATCGAAAAAAATTTATTCCGGTTTTAACCTGGATGGAATTGATATTTCACTTGCATCCTTAAGCACGTAAAAAAGTTATCCCAGAATAACTTTAAACCGCGCGTCAGAATGCGACACCTGAATATATAATCTGCAAGATTTTAAAATTAAAAAAAAAATCTGCAACAATTTATTTATAAAAAAATAACAATATTGTTACAAAAATTTTGCAATTCATCTTTTCCTATGTCAAAAAGGTCTTAATTTGTGCAATATTAATACAATTCTAAGAACCAAACTATGGTTTTATTTGTAATTTAACGAAAGTCACAAAACAATTTGATGCATTCTTATCTGTTTTTTGTAAGTTTATTCATTATTATTTAAAGAAAACAAAAAAAATAAAAAATCTAAGAGCTCTACTGTATTTACTCATTAAAGGTGCGGTGTACTAAATCATGACGCATTTTTTTCGCTTGGATTTTGGTATCAATCGATGCGTCAGGTTTACTGAGTAAAAAATTGTTTACAAAAAAATTAATTTTCAGCGGTTGTCCAGATTTTATTAAGAATATCGCTGTGTTATTCTTGACATTTTTTGTGTTTTACCAAACACCAGCCAAGGTGTATTTTGTTTGCTTACGTTAAACTTTGCAAACGCATTCTTTCTCGTAAAAATTCAGATGTATTATAGATATTTTATATGAAAATTTTGCTTTATGCAAAATTTTTAATTATACTAGCGTCTTTTTATTTATTATATTGCAGTTATAATGTTTTGTTTTAAATAAACGATTTGATGTATTTTGAATTCAGTTCAATATTGGCAGGTGTTTTTTTAATCTCTCATCTGGCGTACATATTAACTGTTGTTTGGCTGACTGAGCGGCAAAAACATCGATGGAATAATGAGGCGATAATATCTAGACAACCGCTGAAATTTTTTTTTGTAATACAATTTTTTACTTAGTGAAACCTGACGCATCGATTGATACCAAAAACCAAGCGAAAAAAATACACTTGATTTAGTATACCGGACCTTTAAATTACAAACAAAATGATATCTCGGGTGTTAAAATTACTTTAATATTATACATATTATGACTGTTTTTGAGAATCAACAATTAATAACAAAGCGTTATTGCAATAATTTTAGTCAAAAATTATCCTGCGGATTTTTTAAAATAAACTTTTGAAGGTTTTAAAAATGCGCACCTAATTTTAAATTCTTTTTCCGAGACTCACGACAAAGATTAACATAATAATTTATTGATTTTTGGATTTTTGTGGTTGGAATTTTGTTAAGAGTCATAGGTCTGGTCTATGCGGATGTAGGCAGAAAGTGACAAATATCAGATAACATTCATTTATGTACTTATAATTCGCATAATGCAAGACACAGGTGAAGCATTTAAAAACGCACTGAAATAACCTGATTCTTTGATCCTAACATTAGATTTTTAAAAGTTTACTGCTTTTTTCATCGACTTATGAAAAAAGTACACTGCTACTGGTTGTAAGGGGTTTTTGGAACCCCAGAAGAGAGTTTGGATAAATTTTAGGAGCTCAAAATCGCAAAAAAAACGTTAAACAAAAAATTTCGAACTTTAAACTTCACCATATTGCTTTTATTTTTATTTTTGTACCTTGTTCTCTAAAATTTTTATTTAGGTCATCGACGGCCAAGAAAATAGAGTAACAAAATAGAAAAAATTCAATAAAAGTACTCGTAATAAGATAATAATTTTTGAGGGACTTTGTTTATAATAGTTTGTAGTTTCAAAACTGCTCAAAAACTATGAAATCATGCTGTTTTTTAACAATTTTTTTCCGTGCAATTTTTTTAATAGCAATACGAGTTTGGTTGTTACT
>JASAMX010021647.1:0-14431 GCA_030248175.1 Microlaimidae sp. YZB2_3
AGTGATAGGCAGTTCCGGTTTTCGGATGTTCCGGGCAAAATTTGGAATTCCGTTTCCTGTTTCGGATTTTTGAAAAATCTCACATCTGCTTTTTGTTCCGAATTTTTGGAAAATCTCGAGTGAAATTTTTTTCCGGTTCCAGTTCCATTGTTCTCGGGGTTTCACAGTGTAAAAGGCAGTTCCGGTTCCCGTTGTTCCGGGCAAAATATGAAATTCCGGTTCCTGTTCCGGATTTTGAAAAAATTTCAATTCCGGTTCTGGATTTTTGGGTTCCATTTCCGGGGGTTCGTAGCTCCGCCCATCACTAATAATATGGGATTCCTAAGTTTTTAAGAATCACATTGGGGTGGTTAGCTGTTTTATTCAGCGGTTTTTTAAAAAAATTCAATTCCGGTTCTGGATTTTTGGGTTCCGTTCCGGGGTTTCTTAGCTCCGCCCATCACTAATAATATGGGATTCCTAAGTTTTTAAGAATCACATTGGGGTGGTTAGCTGTTTTATTCAGCGGTTTTTTAAAAAAATTCAATTCCGGTTCTGGATTTTTGGGTTCCGTTCCGGGGGTTCGTAGCTCCGCCCATCACTAATAATATGGAATTCCTAAGTTTTTAAGAATCACATTGGGGTGGTTAGCTGTTTTATTCAGCGGTTTGCTTACGGTTTGCTGTGGCACTGCTCATTTCGCAACAACGATCGATGGGAAAGGTGGAAGACGAAGTGGTGGCCGAGGAAGAAGACGAAGACAACAAACTGAAAGAAAAAGAAGGAGAATATGCAACTCCTATGGATTCAGAGGAGGTGGCGCAAGACCGTTCTCAAGAAAACACGAACGAATCTATTCCAAACTCCGTAAACGTTACTGAAGCAACGGAACCAGGCAGCGAGGAGAAAGATGAAAGTGAGTTAACAGAATATTAATCGACGATAATGTCCTTTAGTAGGTTACCACAGAGCTGCTCTTACTTATGTATATACTGAATAATAGTGATTTTGCTCATTCATTTTGCGTGTTCACTTTTCATAGTCTTTTGGCTGTTTGCACAACGGATAGGTTTTTCACAGTTTTCACATATTGACAAGGCGTTCCGCGCGTGTTTCCACCATTCCACGGTGACTTATCACTGCGATGTGAACGCGTTGTCCCTTTTCACTTCAGTGTGAACCACGCCTCGGAAGTAGGACCATATTATTATATACACGGAAACATTGCCAACATTTTAGTTAAAAATAGAAAACTTTAATTGCGTACGTATATAATAAGTCAGACCTGTGCACGGTCTGTAAATGCCCCCCCGTAATATTCGTGGCTGTGCCCCTCCCCTCCCCGTTTTATTGCCCCCCCCCCCCCGTCCAAAAATGAAATAGTACCCAAAAAATTATGTCGCCAGTTTTGCAGTTATTAACCTATTTCAATGATTTTTAAGCCATTTTAGATCTCTTTTTACTTAAACTGTGCCTTTTTTTTCCCTTTTCCTTCTTTTTTCTCTTTCTTCTTTTTTTCTCTTTCTCTCCTGCTTGCCCTCTGTTTAATTGCTTCCCCCCGCCCCCTCCTCCCGTTTAAAAAAAATTGCCCTCTTCGTTTTGGAATTGCCCCCTCCCAATAAAACCTCGGGAAGCAGTGCACAAGTCTGATAAGTAATATTGCCGAGCACAATATTTTAAAATAAAAAACGCAGCAGTCACTAAATATCTCTAAAATATCTAATCTTAGCTTCCAAAATCATCCTAATTCCTGCAATACTCCTGTAACTACGTTATTTTAGTAAAATAAAATGTTTATCAATAACTGGCATTTTTTGTAAAGTCTTATAATAAACCATAATTAAGGAGCTTTGTCGGATTTGGATTCCATTGAACTTTGTAATTCGGCTTTAGTGTCAAAAGACGCAAGCAGTTTTTAATCTAATCTTCCTATTATACCTTTTATAGTAATAGGTTTGTTTAGAACAAAATGATGATAACGAGGAAAAAGAAGAGAACCCATTAAACTCCAGCATTCAACTCACTGATGAAGACCAGGATGGGAGTCAAAGCGGGGAAGGAGAGAAGAAAGAACACAAATCCCCCGATGAAATACCCATTGACTGGAATGGAGCCCCTGAATTTCAATGGAAAAGTAAATTGTGCATTTTGTACGTTATTTGTTCCCATTAGTACCCTTAGTATTGTTTGTTGCGCCAAGAACCATCCACTGGAGCTCGAGCCACATACACTAGAAGGAGCTTCGTAAAGAAGCGTGTTAAGTTCTGCTTCTAAAATAAATAACATTTTAAAGAATGTTTTACGTATTGAATTATTTTAATCGTTTTCTTTTACAATAAATTGTTACCAACAAAATATTTAATAAGTTTTAGCAAAACTTTTTTATTAGAAAATCGTCACCCATAGCCGGCTTAATTTAGCTATAAAAAATTCTTAAACCAAATTGTAATAATTGTAATAAATTGAAATGCACGATCGTTGGGAAATAAAAAAAATAAGAATAAAAACATAGAACTCCCTGCTGCTGCAAATGAAGACCAATAAAAATCGATGGTTATAATCAGGCTTCTAATATAAACTGTGGGTTTTTTTGTAGCCGTTTCAAATCCAAGCGAGAGGTCCAATTTGGTTATCGAGAATGTTTCAGTAGCCGACCTGCACAACCCGTTTCTATACCAGGCCGTTATGCGCGCCAAAAGGGTGGACTGGAGTTTCTTAGCCACTTCTTCTCTGAAACCATGGAACCCCAACTTCGACCACAACATTTTGCGAAGAGGGTAAAATTACGTTTTTATAATTATAATAAAATCTTTTTATTATTGTACTGTACTAATAAAATTAAAGGATATTTTTTCTTCATTTTTTGTTGCTTAAGTCATGAAATATAAAACAGATGGGATTTTTTTGTTCTCTTAACTAGCTTAGACTTTTTAATTTACTATAAAGTAAAAGAATTAAACAGCAAAAGGGTCCGAAATACCAGATTTATGAAGGGGTTAAAAATACCATGGGATTGGTGGAGTATGGCCATTAAAAGTCCAGACCTGTGCACGGTCTGGAAATATTCATCCCTCCACCCGTTGTATTGGAGGATTTGCCCCCCCCCTCCCGTCTTATTGCCCCCCCGCCAAAAAATGAAAAAGTACCATAAAATTATTACACCATTTTTGACCTATGATGACGCCATCATCGCAAATTTTTTGCAGTTTTTAGCATATTTCAATGTATTTTAAGCCATTTTAGACCTATTTTTACCTTATGTTCGATTTTTTGTTCCTTTTTTTCCTTTTCCCTTCTTTTTTTCTCTTTTTTTCTTTCCCCTCTGCTTGCCCCCCTCGTTTTATTGCCCCCCTCCCGTTTAAAAAAAGTTGCCCCCCGGGCCCCCCGTTTTGAAATTGCCCCCCCCTCCCCAATAAAACCCCGGGGGGGCAGTGCACAGGTCTGAATGTCAGGACTATTATTGCGATTGCGAGATTTCAAGATTTCGGGGGGGGGGAATTTCAAATTTAGGGGGGGGAGGAGATTTCAAATTTAGGGGGGGGTCCGATTTTTTAACAGTTTTTTAAAATCAATTTAAGTGTTTTTAGGTCTAATATGGAATTTTATATACTAAAACAGCCTATTTAGGCCTAAAAAGTGTATTTAAACACTGTTTTTAACTAAAAAACCGTGTTTTTGACAGTAGGTAAACAAAAAGATACGATTTAAATGGTACTTTTAAAATACCATTTAAATGATATTTTTTTAACAGGTTTTTAAGTGTCTCATTTTTTTTCGTTATTATATATTTTTGTCATTATTATTATATTTTTAGTGTATTCAACAAGACTTTAAAATAACTTCTAACAACAAACTTTTTAAAATTAAGTTTGTTGTTAGTTATAAACGAAAACGCGCTGTATTCGGGTTAAAGCCCCCCTCCGGACCATTTTGTTGACCTATGGTGATAATATAACACTTCCCCCTAAATCATACATGGGCAAGTTGGTCCGGAGTGGGGGGGGGTTAAACCCCAAATTAGGGGGGTTAAAATCCGAGAAACGCAAAATACCCATATCGTTTTTTTCTGGAGTACATTTTACCCATATGGTTTTTCGATTTTGAAGGAAAAATAGGTAAAAAACGCTAATTTTAGGTCAAAAAGCCCTTTTTATTGCATTTTTGAGCTTTTTATTGCTTAAAACATTCATTTTGACCTCAAAACTTAAGTTTGGAGGCAGTTAGAAGCCATTTTAAAGACATTTTTTTTCTTCATTTTTCCAAAATTGGGGGGGTTAACTTTTTCTCCCCCCCCCACTTCTGAGTGGGGGGGGGGTTAAACCCCCCTTCTCAGAATTTGGGGGGGTTAACCCCCCAATCCCCCCGTGCCCATGTATGCCCTAAATGACCTATTTATGATAAACATCACTATATGTGTTTAGGCGCATGACGCTTGCATTTATAAACGACAGCCAGGCCATGTCTCAATGTGTTAATGGGCTTGTCTTCGTTCGTACTAAAGAAAACCGACGGCTGAAAATCTATCTGCCGCAAAGTAAGTAACTTTATTTGTATGATTGCATAAAATGCTGCTTTTAAAACAAAAATAATTTATATTCTTCTGTTTTTAGTTATAATATTAATAACAAAAATAATCTTTCACACTCTGCGAGCTACCACAAAGTATATTCAAACAAAAAGACGTGAAAATGTTTGATTTGAGGTTTAAAAAACTAAATAATATTGGCAAAAACAATTATCTCTCTGGAACTTTATCAAAAATCCATTAAAACTTTCTCTTTATTGAAATATTAAACAGAATATAGATCATAGCATCAATTGTGTGTCCCATGTTTCAATTTTGAATTATTGTTTGATATCAGTTTCTCGCTAAATACTTCGGTTAGTTGTCAACTATTGTTGCTAGTTGCCGCTTTTTTCTTAGCGGTTCGATTTTGTATACTAGAAAGAAACTTGGCCTTTGGCTATGCTAAAACTTTAAGAAAGGACTAAAATGGCGAACTCAGACCTGGGCACGGTCTGGAAATGCCCCCCCCGTTTTATTAGAGGATTAGTTCCCCCCGTTTTATTGTTCCCCCCCCCGCCAAAAAATGAAAAAGTATTCTAAAATTATGACGCCGTTTTGACCTATGATGACGCCATCATCGCGAATTTTTTGCTGTTTTTAGCCTATTTCAATGTATTTTAAGCAATTTTAGACCTATTTTTACCTTATTTTCGCTTTTAATTGTCCCTTTTTCTCTTGTCTCTTCTTTTTTTCTCTTTTTTCTCCTTTTTTTCTCTATTTTTTCTTTCTCTTCTGCGTACCTCTGTTTTATTACCCCCCTGTTTCAAAAAAGTTGCCCCCCGTGCCCCCCCTTTTGGAATTTTCACCTCCCAATAAAACCCCGGGCGCAGTGCACAGTTCTGGCTGGCTAACTTATGCTTAAAAAGTTTTAACGTCTTCAAGAAATTCCAGATTTTGATAAGTTAAAAACAAATTTGCGCCCAAAAATGGTTAATAATAGGAATGGGCGGAACTACGGAACCCCCGGAACACCGAAACCAGAACCGGAATTGAGATTTTCCAAAAATCCGGAACCAGAATTCCAAATTTTGCCGGGAACTATCCATCACTAGCTGCTACTATAAAATAATTATAGCTTCGGCAACGTACAAAATGCGTCATATTTTGGAGAAAAAAATGGGGAGTCTGATGCCGCCGAACGATCGCTCTCGACAACTCCTCATCCGCGATTTGGCCGAGGGCACCAGTGAGGAAAACGTCCGTCAAGCCTATCAGGCCCTCGACGTAGAAATTGAAACTGTGGAGCTGAAGAAGGACAAACTGGAGTGCGTTAGATTTATTATTTTGTAGTGCAGAATTTTTATTTTCTGTTTTTTAAATACCTTCGATTTTTAGTAGGTTTTATTATTTTATAGTTGATTCTTAGTTGATTTATTTTTTTAAAACATGTTTTCTTAATGAATAAAACCTAACACAAATAAAAGGAAAATTATGAGCGGTATACCCCACAAACTGAAAGGCTGTACTCATAGATGAACACGGTCAAAAAGCTAGGGGGGTGTTTACCCGGGTAAATGACATTTTAAAATCTTGGAGGGGTGTCCTAGCCCTCGGGGGGGGGGGTCGACGTCGAACCCCCTAGCTTTCTAGGTGGGTCGACCCGGGGTGGAAGATTTTAAAACCTAGAGGGAATACAGGTGGGGTCCAATTTCCGAAACAAAATACTTTTACACCATTAAATGTTTAATAATAGTTTTTTTATAAGATAATACTACATTTTATTGAATAAAAAGCTATATTTAGGCATAAAAAAGGGTGTAGAAACATGAATTTGTGTTAAAAATTTACGTTTTTGGAAGAAAATATTGTATAAAAAAGTACTTAAAACTTTCTCAAGAGGGGGGGGGGGTTAGATTTTAAAATATAGAGGGAGTTAGGGGTAAAAAAATTCAAAAAATTACGGGAAGGCGGGGGCCTTGGATTTTTTTGTGGGGGGGCAAAATTTAGGAGGCTCTAAATGGGGGTGGACCCCACCTGACCCCCCCCCCCCATTGTTCATCTATGGTTGACTCCTTGTACACCTATAGATTAAACATCAGTAGGTAGGTACCATACATGAGCACGGGGGACCCTGGGGGTAACCCCCTGTATTCTGAGGGGATCCTAACCCCCCCCCCCCACTCAGAAGTGTGGGGGGAGAAACGGTTAACACCCCACCAATTTTGGAAAAATGAAAAAAAAGTCTTTAAAATGACTTCTAACTGCCTCCAAACTTAGGTTTTGAGGTCAAAATGAATGCTTTAAGCAATAAAAAGATAAAAAATGCTATAAAAAGGGCTTTTTGGCCTAAAATTAGCGTTTTACCTATTTTTCCTTTAAAATCGAAAAACGATATGGATAAAATGCACTCCAGAAAAAAAACTATATGGGTATTTTGCGTTTCTCAGATTTTAACCCCCTCCTCTCGGGGGTTAACCCCCCTCACACTCCGGACCAACTTGCCCATGTATGGTAGGTACCCTGACTATTTTTTATTTTGGTACGTAATAAGATGGTATAGTAATATTGTTACTATACGCGATAATTTTATTAAATTAACATTTTTACTGAAACTTTTGGCATTATTTGCTCAATAATAATCTACAACTTTTTTATTTTAGTAAATACTACAGATTTAATATCAAGGTTTTAATAGAAAGTCCTGACATGTGGTTTTGCCTCATGCAACTGCCAATTTTGACCATTCGTTAAAAATAATTTTTGAAAAATATAATAGTCAATTTGGCTTATTCCCCACCAGTACTATGATCAATTTATTATTATTTTGCATTCATATTTCTAGAAAAATTTCTTAGTTTTCTAGACTCATGCAAGGTGAACTTTATTCTAACTTGGGGACAACATTCACGTTCAAACTTTATCCTAATTCGAGCTAAAGAAAGACAAACTGGAGTGCGTTAGATTATTTTGCAGTGCAGAATTTTTTTTTGTTTTAAAATACCTTTGATTCTTAGTCGGTTTTATTGTTTTATAGTTAGAGTCTTAGTTGATTTCATTTTTTTAAAAACATGTTTTCTTGATGAATAAGACCTAGCACAAATAAAAGGAAAATTATCAGCGGTATACCCCACAAACCGAAAAGCTGTACACCTATGATTAGACATCAGTAGGTACTTTGACTATTTTTAATTGGTAAGTAATAATAATTTTATGTGTTTTTTCGTTATTCTTGTATTATTTTTTTCCTGAAAAAAAAACTTCTAACTGTTTTGAGAAATTATCGACTTGTTGTGTTAAAATTTAATAAAACTAAATAATATTTAGGCGAAATGTGGCCATTGTTACTTTTAAAACGCCCGAGGTAGCAATTAAAGCTCACATGCAGTACGATGAGATACAACTTGGCGAAAAATCAAGCTACTGCCGTGTCTACTTCATGCAAGGTGCTCTATAATAATACAATACAGCTGAAACTAGTACATAAATTAGGTTTTATATGAATGCTCTTTCTAGTTTTTGGATTTTTTTATTACTTTACACTATCGAATACTAGCGTATAACGAGTTGATTGCAAAAGCATGTAAAAAAATTGTGGAAATACCAGGTTTTAAAAAAAGTTTAAAACATTGTTGTCCTAAAAAAATTTATTGTTAACTATCATTTTAACAGTTTTTAGCATTTACCATTTGTAAAAAAACACGTCCTAACTAACGCATTCCAATAATAATAATAGACGTTACCCATGTCGCCAGATTGTGTTGTGAACAGGGGTGCAGTAGGAACCGGTATGACAGAAGACCAGTGTGTCATTTATTATTCACTTATCTGCATTCTCAAAAACTTAATTGAACATTATAATCTAGAAATAAAAAAACACGTAATTTAATGCAATAGTTTTTAAATACCTTATTGGTATTTTATTCACTAGTTTACATTGCTCCAATGCGGCAAATAATGTAGTGCGTGAAACGGTGGTTTAAATAACCAGTGTTAAGTTTACTACAATGCATTTTAATGTACGAAAAACGCTTTTTTTGCGCATAAAAATGCGAATTAATGATAAAACATTTCAACTATAACAGCTTGCCCCAAACTATGGAGCCAGCTTTTATTAATTAATATAATAGCAGTTAAAACTGAATTATTAGCAAAGTGCGCAATTTTGTATTGAAGTCACGTAAAATTCGCACAATGTTATAAACTTAATCGAAATTTAAAGTAAATTTAAAAAATTCAATATAATTTTAGAGAGAAGTTTTAAAAATGAACAATAGTTAAAGTAATAATACCAATAGCGGTTGTCATTAAAATATTGACATTGTTTTAACGGTTGTTTTATAATATCGTTTTATTAGAGTTTACATCATTATTTTGTATAAAAATTGAAAACACATAGGTGGTATAGTAATATTGTTGCTATACGCGATAATTTTATTAAATTAACATTTTACTGAAACCATTATGGCATTATTTGCTCAATAATAATCAACAACTTTTTTTTATTTTAGTAAATTCTACAGATTTACTATTAAGCTTTGAATAGAAAATCCTAACATGTGGTTTTGGCTCATGCAACTGCCACATTTAACCATTCGTTAAAAATAATTTTTGAAAAATATAGTATTCAACGTGGCTTATTCCCCATCCCCACCGCCACCAGTACTATGATGGTCAATTTATTATTATTTTGCATTCATATTTAATTTCTAGAAAAGTCCTGTAGTTTTCTAGACTCATGTAAGTTGAACTTTATCCTAATTTGGGACAACGTTCAGTAAAACACAAAATACATTCCTCTCATTTCTTGCAGATTTTGATACGAATTCTCTTCTTATTAAAGCAGAACTCAACCTACTTAAGAAATCTGGAAAATTTTCGTCACCGAGTAAGGGTTTGTTATATTTACAAGCAAAACAAGTATTGTGTTTGTTTACAATCATATTATAAAATTAATACTTTACAGACAAAATACCAGGAAAAGTTTTATTTATTTTTAAAATAAAACTACATTTTTATGCAGAATTAAAAAAAAACTAGTTAATGCTTAAAATGTGAATTTTACATGTTTAATTTTTCTGAAAATTTCTTGTAATTTCATCAACATGTTAACACGATTTTAAAACTATAAAAGTTTGAAATCTTTTTACAATAATATACATTAATAAGTTAACACAATTTTACTAAACTAAGTTATAAGTTAAAAATTAAATCTTCCAAAAAATAAATTCATTAAAGCTGTAAGCTTAATAATAAATGCCATAATATTAATAATTATTATTGGCAAACTTTTTATTTGTTTCTTTACAAATTCGTAATGATTGTTACTTTGTAAGGAAAATTAGTAAAAGACGAAAAAAATGAGAAGACGGAGGAAAAGACTGTATCCCCAGAAAAAAGCAGTAAAAAGGAGTCAGAAGGAACCAAAGGAGATGAAACTAATAAAAAGGTTCCAGAAGAAAAAGAATCAAATTCTGATAAAAAAGCTGAAGAAGAGAAAAAATTCTCTTCTTCTGATGGTCAAAAACGAGAAAGATCTAAATCATCTAAGTCCCCTGACCCCAAACGTCTCAAGCATTCACCAACTCCAGCTGGCAAACAAGCCCCTTCAAGGGGTTCCAAGATAAGTTTTATTTTGGGTTTCTTTTTCAATTTAAGGGAACATTATTACTATTAGAAGGTCTGAGATTAAGAAAATGGGCGCTAATATGTGGTTTTTGCTGTTAGTATTACTAGACGTTTGGCCGTTTTATTAAATGATGAAGAATAAAAACCATGTCAGTTTTTATTTTGATTAAATATTATATCAGTTATTGTCCAATTTATTTTGAATGAGCTCAATTTGCATTGTTTAATGTTACAAACTTTAAAATTCGTTAAATTTTGAAATAATTCCACATTATTATATAAATAATTTTTAAAGACATTGATTCAACATTTAGTATTTTTTTATTAGAATACTTTTAGCTATTCTGGTAGGTTTAATGTTACTTCTGACAGTTTACGTACAACAAAAATGTTATGTTTTAACAGGTTTAAGCAACTTGTTTGTTTTAATGCAAGAAAAGTATAGAGAATTTATCTTGAAATAGGGGTAAGGTAAGGCTGTGCTTAACTGTCATACCTTTAATTGCTTTGAGCAAATAAAAAGCAAAAATCCAAAAAAGAACTAAAACTGTTTGAATTACTTGCATTAATGAATCTACACCATAACAAGGCTTGTAATATTTGTCAAGCCAGAGAGTATGGTTTCTCAATTTTCTTATCATAGAAGGATCACATAAAGAGTGTACAAATTAAATTGTGTACAAATAAAGATCTGAGCTTGTATTATAGCAACTGTGATTAAAATATATTACAGCAGAAATATTATTATTCCATTCTGAAGTTTTTTACTGAGAGGGTAGTGCTATAGTAAAGGTAAAGCTGTTTTGTGGCAAACAAGCTTACAGACAACAATAAGACAATATGGAAACCAATATTCTTTCTTTATATTAGTACACTGCAACGATCCTACTGTTTTATTTTAAAAAGAATAAAATGGAAGGGTGCCTTGATTTGATTAGGGTTTTTGGAGCATACATGGGCAAGAGGGGGAAGGGGTGAACCCCTCCCCCGAATTCTGAGATAGGGGTTTAACCCCCCCCCCCTCCACTTAAAAGTGGGGGGAGAAAAGGTTAACCGAATCCCCAATTTTAGAAAAATGAAGAAAAAATGTCTTTAAAATTACTCAACTGCTTCCAAACCTAAGTTTTGAGGTCAAAATGAATGTTTTAGGTAATAAAAAGCTCAAAAAGGCAATAAAAGATCGTTTACGGCCTAAAATTGGCGTTTTTTTTACCTATTTGACCTTCAAAATAAAAAACGATATGAGTAAAATGTGTTTTTGTTGGATTTTAACCTCCTCTCACTTCAAACCAACTTGCTCATGTATGATTTGCAGCATGAACTACAATTTTATATTAGGAAGGAGAGATCATGGCTCTTTCTTGGAGAAATATGTTCCTCAACAGAGGATTGTATATCGATTAGTGGAAGCTACCTATGGGGTATGTAAATTAAGTAGTAGCCAGTGGCGTGCCCAGGATTTCATTTGGGGGGGGGGGGCGGTCTGGGGGGGGTACATACTAACCCTGAGGGGGGGTCTGGGGGGGCGACAGCCCCCAGAAATGGGGGGGTCTGGGGGGCGAGAGCCCCCCAGCGGGGTCAAGGGGGCAGAGCCCCTTGTAGGGGGGTCCCGCGGGGGCAGAATGCCCCCCGGGAGAAGATTTTTAATTTAAGGCGCTAAAATACACTAAAAATTTTAATTCCAGATGATAATTAAAACAAAATTTAAGGTTTTTTTTTATTTCTATCCATATAAAACATGTTTTTAAAACGTTAATAAAAGGTTAATAATGTTTATAGGAGTTTTATTTAACATGTATGCCTTAACTATTGAGCGGCGAAATCGATTTGAAATTGAAAAACTGAGATAAATTGTCAATTTAAACTACCCGCGAAGCGGGGAAAATTTGGTTTTTTGACTATTAATATGCTTTTGGAAGGCATCAGGAAAGTTTCTGTATTAATATTTAAGAAAAAAATTTTCTCTCCCAAAATTCAAAAAACGTAAGGGTCCTCCCTTACAAAAAAATCCAGCTTTGCCGGATTTCAGGGGGGGGGCGGCCGCCTCCCCCGCCCCCCCCCCCTGGGCATGCCACTGGTAGTAGCCACCCATAAATAGGCAGTTTTTAGGCACAACCTTTCAAACTCTCTTCCCTATGTGAAATTAATAGACAAAACGCCTTCTCAGGTTTAAATTCTTTTAAAACTTTTAAACTTAAAAATATGAGCACACTAATAATTAAGAAGATGAAGTAAATTAAACTAATAAAAAAAAGAACCGTTATCTAAAAAGGAAAAAATGCTCTTAGTGTAAATTTTTTAATAATAAAACAAGTAGGAACTTAATTGGTTAGTAAAAACTTTAATATTCTTTAAGAACCATATAAGAACCAAAAACACAATTAATAATGTCAAGCGATAACATTTCCAGAAATATTTTCCAACATTTTAAAAACCCTTATACCCTCTTGCTCATCCTCAAGTAAAAGATAAGATAGACAAAACTCAGTTTTCAAGGAAAGTATTCTTTAAAATTAAAAGCTACATTTTTAGCGTTTTACTACTAGGACCTTTAAATTTTAGGCGATCTCCTAGTAGAACCAATTTTTAATGGTGGTGTTGGCAGTTTTTAGATTTGTAAAAGTAAAACCCCCAAAGCGCCTGCTATGCTTACTACAATAATCACTAAGCTTAGCTCAGGAATATAGCGACATTTTCCCTACTTCACAATACTTGACATATTTGACGCATTTGTACATATTTCAAGTTATTAGCTAAAGATTTTTAAATATTGTTTTGTTTAAGATAATATTTAAAGAGTAAAAGAGAATGTCTTTTCAAAAATTGGTTGGAACATGAAATACTACTTGGTTTTATGATAAAACCATGCCAACATTGCCAATCTGTTCTATTATGAAAAAACAACCATGATAAATATATTGAGATGATGTTACCGTTACAGAAATAAGGGACATGATGTTAGTTTGCATTTTTACTGAGAAAAATGAGCAATCTATGACTGTAATACTAAACGCAATTAAATTGTGTGTGTTTATCAAAAAATTTTATGGAATTCCATATGTCTACAATACAATTACAAAAATGATATTTTAATAACCAATATCTAGATCTGAATAACTATTTCTATTTCTCTAGAAAAAATTATTAAAATTTTAGTTAAGTAATTGATTTCTCACACGTTTGGTTTAATAATGCATGCAACAACCTGTAATAATTTTAATTTTGTTGCTAGAATACAAGTCGTGATTTTAATTTTAAACTAACACTGTTAAAACATTTATTTTTATTACTATTACTGTTTGAGAATGATCTTTGAGCAAAGAAAGCAGGCATTTAGCCACTTTTTTGCACAATACAAAAGTACTCTTCATTCTCAAATCTCAAGTATAAGTTGACAGTAAAGTGTTGTAGCTGTCAAATTGTAGTGGGTTTAGCATTATAAGCTAAACCAAACTATTTTTGGATTAAAGTCTGACTTTATTCCAGACTTTGGATTACATATTCAAAAGCATACATTGAAAGTGGCTGAATATTTTAGTGACATAAACCTTTAAAACTCTGTTTTTAATCTTTTTGGTGGAATCACAAATGTTTAGAGGAACAAGTGTCCCTGCTTGATAATCCCATATTTAAGGGGGTGCTGAACATGACATTAAAGATTTTTGCAGCAAGAGGGAGAGATAAACATACTGATCTGCCCTGCTCTGCAACAGTTAACCCCATAGCATACCTGAGCACGTTCCTGGCAGCAATCTTAGTAGAGTGGAAAGAGCTGGTTACCTGGAGTAAATTGTAGTTTATATTCTAGGGGAGAGGCACCAGTATCAATTTAAACTACCCGCAAAATGGGGAAAATTTTGTTTTTTGACAATTAATATGCTTTTGGAAAGCATCAGGAAAGTGTCTGCATTGATGTTAAAGAAAAAAATTTTTTTCTTTCAAAATTCAAAAACATAGGTGAGCACGGTCGGGGAAGCTAGGGGGGGGTGGTTACCCGGGGTAAATAGAATTTTGAATTCTAGGAGAGGGGTCCCAGGGGGGTCCGGACCCCCCCTAGCTTTTTAGGGGGTGTCGACCCGGGGTGCGAAATTTTGAAATCTAGAGGGGGGTCAGGTGGGGTCCCGTGTCCAAAGCAAAACAGTTTTAAACCATAATAACTTTAATAATTGTTCTTTTTATAGGATAATACTACATTTTATTGAATAAAAAGCCATATTCATGTATAAAAAAGGTGTAAAAGCATGAATATGTGATGAAAATTCACGTTTTTGGAAGAAAATTTAGTATAAAAAAGGTACCTAAAATTTTCCCAAGGGGGAG
>JASAMX010021650.1:0-63597 GCA_030248175.1 Microlaimidae sp. YZB2_3
TGGGACCCCCCTGCAGACCTGTGCACTGCCCCCCCCCCCCCCCTCTGGGGGGTTTTATTGGGGGGACACGGGGGGCAACTTTTTTGAAACGGGGTGGGGGAAAGCAGGGGGAAAGAAAAAAAAGGACAAAAAAAGCGCAAATAAGGTAAAATAGGTCTAAAATGGCTTAAAATACATTGAAAAATGCTAAAAACTGCAAAAAAATTTGCGATGATGACGTCATCATAGGTCAAAAATGACGTCATAATTTTAGGGTACTTTTTTTATTTTTTGGCGGGGGGAACAAATCCTCCAATAAAACGGGGGTAGGCATTTCCAGACCGTGCACAGGTCTGCTTCTGACCCCCCTCCCGCTAAATTTGAAATCTCGCACCCCCTCTAAAAAGCCAGGGGGGTCCGGACCCCCATGGACCCCCCCTAAAAAAATTTGGCCTTCCACCCGGGGGTAGACCCCCCTAGCGGACCCAACCAAAACATCTATAGTGTTGAGAGTTTCTTGAAAGGCATTATTCTTTTTACGCAAAAACTTCTGAATCTTGATGATCTACAAGCACGGGATAAACATGGTTTTGTAATAACAGCGGAATTTATCCGCTGTGTAAACGCCGAAATCTGTGTAAATGCCGAATAAAGGCAATTCAATAAAACTTTGCGGTCAGAGGGTATTTCTTTGCCAGTATGTCATTTCGAAAGGAAAGCGGATAGGGTATAAAAAATTTCTCACAAGGGCGGCGCGAAACGCCACAATCGTGCCATATTAACGAGACAAAAATGACCTCAGGGAGGAATTTTTTCGGTATAAAGTATTAAATTACATCACAAAACTTATTTAATTGCACTTTTTTTGCAAAATTTGATAGGTTTTCTCTTTAAAAGCACCATAAAAATTGAATAGCAAATTTTACACATTAAAAATATTCCGAAGTCAAAACACAAAAGTTTAATCCTTTTTTTAAATAAAATAATTTCAAACAATAACTAAAATGTAAGTAAAAACTAATCTTGTTTTATCAGCTAATTTTATTTTATTACTAATACTTTTATGTATAGGTTTTACTTTACTTAGTTTTATAATTATTTTAATTTACTAAATTTTATATTAATGTATCGCCGTTTACTTTTAGTTAGAGTTGTAATGTTCAAGCAATATGTAAAAATTATGTTGAACCAGAATCCTTGTATCTGGCAATAAATTTCTAATTTTTTAAATTTATTAAAAATAACTTTATAATTCCAAAAAATAATTTTTTCTGTTTGATTTTTTCTAATCTATTTTAATTTGTCTCTTTTTATGTTTCAGCAGTCTTTCGATCAGCCGAAACAGGCTCCGATCGGCACAATCGGAGCTCCGCGAAACCCGACCTCCGGCAGTGTTCCTGGTGGGGGTCAGCCATCGACGGTGGGTTCGGTGTCGACCCCCGGCGCTCCCCAGCAGACGAATCAACCCCTCCCTCAAGCTCAACAGTTGCAGCAGGCCCCGCAACAACCCCTGACCAGCGCCGCTCAACCCGGCGTCACCCAGCTCAGCAACGGACCCACGGCAGGTAAATCAGCCAGCGAGCTTCAGTTAGTAACAAAGGTTATGTGGGCAGAATTTAAGGGGTATACCCGAAATTGGGGGGTGTCCCAAAAATTTTTTTGTGGTATATCTCAAATACCCTATTCTTGGCGTATATAGCATACATGGGCACGGGAGGGGGGGTTGGGGGGGTTAACCCCCCCCCCCAAATTCTGAGAAGGGGGGTTTAACCCCCAAATTTTTCGGAAGGGGGGGGAGAGGGGTTAACCCCCCCCCCCCAATTTCGGAAAAATGAAAAAAAAATTGTATTTAAAATGACTTCTAACTGCCTCCAAACTTAAGTTTTGAGGTCAAAATGAATGTTTTAAGCAATAAAAAGCTCAAAAATGCAATCAAAAGGGCTTTTTGACCTAAAATGAGCGTTTTTTTTATCTATTTTTCCTTCAAAATCGAAAAAAGATATGGTAAATGTGCAGCCCTGAGCGGAAAGAAGCGCGAGGATATGTTTTTTGCGTTTCGGCCCCCGAATTTTTAACCCCCCCCCCCCCCCCCAAAATTTGGGGTTTAACCCCCCCCCCCACTCCGGACCAACTTGCCCATGTATGGTATATAGTATTGGAGGAACCCTCAATATTTTAATGAGGTTGTGTGGGGTACCCCTAAATTTTTGGGGTGGTGTTAGCAATAATTGAAATTGTTGGGGGCATAACCACTCCCCTTGCACACCTATGCCCACACGCATCACCTAAGGCTGAAACCACATAATGGTAGTAACCCCACCCAGGCACCAACTGCCTCTTGGTACAAGTATTAAACGTGTCCCAAAAATCAGTTAGAGAATTCCACGTAACATACATGGATAAAAAACATGTTTTTGGTCAATTTTGAACTGGAGATCTCACTCAGTTTTGGACATTAAAAAATAATTAAACTACTATTTAAGAAAATAGTGGAGTTTTATAGCCAAAAAACGACCTTTATTGAAGGTACATTTTATAATATTAAGAAAAAATTTTAATAGACTTTTAAACCGCATAAATTAATATTTTTTGACATTGCCAAGAGTCTGGCTGTTCTGAATATATTTGTTGTTTTTTTCCGGATTTTTACCAATTTTGTATGCCACTTGTTGTTGTTAACATATTTTGGTGGTCCATGTGATTATCAAGTTTTTTTTTCTTCTAAATTTTCGGATTCTCTAGATTTCTAGCAAACTTAAAACAAAATTTTTAATTTGATTTATTGGTTTATTAACAGTAAAAATTCTATATCAAAAATATTGTCTGTATTTTTTTACCTTTACCCTATTATCTAACATTGTGTTTCACTTTTTAAAGTTTAAAATTAAGATCTCCAGGGGTGGTATGCTGAAGTTTAATCCGACTTAAAATTAATCTGAAATTAGCGATTGTCGACACACAGTAAACATACTAACAGTATTGATTAAATAATCTAGGTTAACGGAGTTTATAGACTTTATCTTAGATTAAATTACCACTAATCTGAGATTAGCGGGAAAAACCCGCAAATTTTTAATCCACCTCCGGAGGTGGTTTAAAAATTTGCATAAATTAACAATTTAATCTTGAGTTAATGACGATTTAATCTGAGATTAAACCTAATCTCAGATTAAATGCGTTAAGCTAGATTATCTAATCGATACTGCTAGTATGTTTACTGTGTGTCGACAATCGCTAATCTTAGATTAACTTTAAGTCGGATTAAACCTTCAGCATACGACCCCAGGTCATACATAATTAACCTAGCAACTTATTTTTATCCAATATTTTGTAAAGTGAAATTTTTTGAAGTCTCAACTATGGGGGTTAAATTTTTTCGCCCCCTCTGGGCTTGTCTCAGCCCCTGCCCTTTACATAATCTGCATAGAGAAGATAAGTTTCAGGTAATGCAACAACAACAAAAAGGGTGATTTCTAATTAATTTTTGAGACGCGTTTAGTGCCTCTGTATCCTGCCTCTTTTTATTTTTCAATTTATTATCAACTTTTGGTTATGCCCTTAAAACTGAGGGCATTTGCAACGTAATATGTCCGATAGATCTTGTTTTCAACCTATCTCCAAAATTGAATAACTAAATGGTTCTTCTGTTTGTGTCTTAGGTATTCAATCACAGCGGTCCACATTCGGAGACTCCGGGAGCCCCCCGCAAGTCGTCCGCGGTTCTTCGGATAGCGGAAGCGGAGGCGTGGACGGGGGAGGAGCCGGAGGAATGCGAACCCCACCCCTGGACGCCACCGGGCCGGTCCAGAACGGCCTGGCCGGGTCGTTCAGCCCCTGGGATCCCCTGGGGCCATTCTCGCACGTCACGGACTCCCTATTCAATAGACAGAATACGGTGCAAGGTGAGTTTTCTTCGTTTCCTTATTATTTGTGGCGAATTCAATTGTGTTATTGTTTAAAAAGTAGGATTTCATATAAATACCCGTGTAAAATACTGTTATGATGTGGAAGTGAGCCTAACATGGAGGCGATGATGTATATCTAACACCTAAGTTGGTGAGTTACTGAGGTTAAGTATTACAAATCCTGTGTCGCCTATTTTCGGTCAATAAGTTATGAAAAAGCGTTTTTAACCAGGACTTCTTCACATTACAATTTACGTATAATGGGACCGAAAATCCTGGATCCAAAGGAAGGTTAAGCCTATACATTGAATAAATACAGTTTAAAAAGTTGTAACAACTCAAAGTAGAAGTAAAAATAAGCAAGGCGTTGATAGATTAAAACAACCAATAAAACATATGGCTCATGAAGGTTTTGAACCTGCAGTTGTAATGTAATCTGCAAGTGCAAAGTCTCCGTTATCTTAACGCAAAAACATTACACAATCTTTCAATCACATTACGTAGTCACTTATCACACAATAAATAAGAGAAAATCACCTTTTTTATTAATGCTTGTCTTTTTGGTTTACATAAACAAAGGATACGTTGGAATGAAGACATTCCAAATATTATATACCTAATATATAAGAAGAGTATGATTTGTTACGAAATAGTAAAATGTCTTTTTAGGAGCTGGTTGGGACAGCTGGAGTCAGCCGGGTGCCCCAGTAGGCGCTAGTCTGGCCGGGATGGCGGCTCAAGTCCCCTCCTCGCCTTACTCCCAGCAACAGACGGCAGGACGGTCCTCCCACCACCAGTCGGCGCCCGCCCATCAGGTCTCTCAGCCCCATCAGCACGGTGGGCAGAACGGAGGGATTCAAGGGGGTCCGCCCCCGCCCCCCAACGCCTTCCACCAGCAGGGCCCGCCAACCACGGCAGCCGGCGGACAGTGGGGAGTAGGATGGGGATTCCATCAGGTGGTCAACCCGAGCAGCCCCAGTCCGGGACCGCATCACGCTCAGGTACGCTGATTGCTAAACGGTTTAGTAATGTAAATGTAGCTGATTGATTATAATTGCAGCTGTAAGAGAAAGCTTCTTTTTTGGAATACACATAATCCCATTTCGCGTCAATTTAGAATTATTCGTGGATGTAGTCAGTCATCGGATTTTTTTCCAAAGATTCGAGGCTTGTAAGATAAATTTTTTTGAATGTACATCTTTACATAAAATTCGGTAGTGTTCCACAGTGGCGTGCCCAGGATTTCATCTTTGGGGGAATTACTAACCCTAAAGGGGAGGTTAGGGGCGGCAGTCTCCCTGAAATAGGGGGTGTTGGGACCAGCAGGGTCAAGGGGCAGAGCTTTTTGTCAGGGACTTCAATGCCCCAAGGAAGAAATTTTTAATGAAAGGCGCTAAAATCACAAAAAAAATTGATTCCAGTTGATATTTATTACGAAAATTAAGGTTTGCTATTAAAAAAACATGTGTTACTTTAAACGGTTAACAAAGGCGAATAGTATTTATAGTAGTTTATTTAACATTATGTCTTAACTATCAGTTTCAAATCGAAAAACTAAAATAAATAAGCAATTTAAACTACCCACAAAGGTTTGGTTTTTTGAAAATTTGTTTTTTGACTATTAATATGTTTTTGGAACGCATCAAGAATATTTTTTTGTATGAACGCATCAAACATATTAAAGAAAATATTCTCTCCCAAAATCCGAAAAAAAATAAAGGTTACGAAAAAAATCTGGTTTTGCTGGATTTACGGGGAGGGGCGGCCGTCCCCAGCCCCACTTCTCTCTGGGCACGCCGCTAGTGTTCCTATCTTATGATAATAACGGATAAAAATGTTTTATTCAACTAGCTATTTTAAAATCGTATTTATAGTTGAAAATCTTTTAATACCATTTTTTAAAAGTCATTGCTGTCTTTACCACCTGTTGAATAATTAACTTCTTTGATTAATACTGGTTGAACTAATTTTGTTTTCGCAGGTTCGAATTCAACTCTAATCCTTTTTTTAATGTGTAAACTGGTTTTTCTTGAATATGTTTAATTTTTAGAACGTGGTGGATTCTCGCGGTAGTTCTCCGTCGGTTCCGCGAGGGGGAGACGCGTCGCAGGGCGGGCAGCGGACACGAACGGACGCCCTATTGGACCAGCTCAGCGTTACCTTTCCTGGCATACCTGTGTAAGTATCGAAATGTTTTAAAATCCGTAATGAGCGCAGTTTGTGAGATCAAGATTCTTTTTCACTAAATACTAAGCCGCTGCCCAGGCAGAGAAGTAACAAAGAGAAGGTGTTTACTTGGCATATAATAAGCTTAAAATATTTTTGGATTTAAATGTTTCTTTTTAGATAATTTTCGCAATAAAATTGAGTAAAAAAGGATGGTTGCAGCAATTAAAATATATGGGGGCTAATATGAAGACAAATTTAAACATATTCCATGGTCAGAGGCATACATGGGCAAGTTGGTCCGGAGTGGGAGGGAGGGTTAAACTCCAAATTAGGGGAGAGGGGTTAAAATCTGAGAAACGCAAAATACCCATATCGTTTTTTTTTTTCTGGAGTGCATTTTACCCATATCGTTTTTCGATTTAAAAAAAATAGGTAAAAAATGTCAATTTTAGGTCAGAAAGCCTTTATTATTGCATTTTTGAGCTTTTTATTGCTTAAAACATTCATTTTGACCTCAAAACTTAGTTTGGAGGCAGTTAGAAGTCATTTTAAAGACTTTTTTCTTCGTTTTTCCAAAATTCGAGGTTAACCTTTTCTCCCCCCCCCCACTTGTGAATGGGGGGTTAAACCCCCCTTCTCAGAATTTGTGGGAAGGTTAACCCCCAAACCCCCCGTGCCCATGTATGGTCAGAGCAGAGGGTATTTAAGGAGTTAAGTCTGTTTTAACCTTTTCTCCTTAACTTTGTAATTTTCTTTCTATCTCCGTCTTCCCTCCGTTAATCAAACCAGGTCCCCTTTCCCAAAAGGTTCCCATGTGGTTAATGGTTCTCCCTCACGGTAATTTTTAAAATAATCAACCCTTCACTTCATAGATAAACACGGTCAAAAAGCTAGGGGGTGTTTACCCCGGGTAAATGAAATTTCAAAATCTAGGAGGGGGTTCTAGGGGGGTACCCCCCTAACTTTCTAGGGGGGTCGACCTGGGGTGGAAGATTTCAAAACCTAGAGGGGGGTCAGGTGGAGTCCGATTTCCGAAACAAAATACTTTTAAACCATTAAATATTTAATAATAGTTTTTTTATAAGATAATACTACATTTTATTGGATAAAAAACAATATTTAGGTAAAAACATGAATTTGTGTTAAAAATTCACGTTTTTGTAATAAAATTTACTATAAAAAAGTACTTAAAATTTTCTCGAGAGGGGAGCGGGGGTCAGATTTCAAAATCTAGAGGGGGGTCAGGGGTAAAAAATTTGAAAATTTGGGGGGAGGGGCAGGCCCTGGATTTTTTTTCTAGGGGGGGGGCCAAAATTTCGAGGCTATTGGGGGGTGGACCCCACCACCCTACCCCCCTCCCCACCCCTTGTTCATCTATGCTTCACTTTTACCTAACAGAACAGAATACCTTAAGGTATAATTTTTAGTTTTTTTTAGTTAAAAATAGTACTCTTGTGCGTTTTTAATGCTCTCGCTTTTAATAATTCACTATAATACTATAACACTATTAATTCACTATAATACAAAAATTTTTTCCAAATTTTACTAGCTTTTTGGATTCCCTTATACCATTTTCGAAACCCGAGTCGACCAACAAAAGTCCCAAGGTAGGTGCGGCCTCCTAAATAATATCTTTTTTAGAGTTCAAAGTACACTCCCGTTTCTAGGGCCCTTTTGATGACAGAGAAGTAAGAGTGGATTAGTATCATTGCCCGTTAACAAGAGAATTAGATTTAGCAAACCCCGTGGTTAATTTGAGTTTTCTGTCGCCATTTTTTTTATTATTATATTTTTCAGCGATCAATTGAGGGACTACGTGATGGAGTGGAGAAGTGGACTTCCTGGCGCCAGCATGAAAGGCTACTCGGTGGAGGAAGCCGTCAATAGCGTCGTTGGTCTTATTCTCAACAAAACTAACGTAAGATTTATCATTGTCATTATTTTCATACTTTAAAATTCAAACCACTGTGAAGTTTGTTTGTTTGTTTGTTCGGTTTTTTGATAATATATATAATACCTTTATTTTGTTGAAAAGTTTTTTTAAAATAAAGTCTTCGACTGAAACCATTTTATCCTCAGTTTTTAAATTTTTGTTTGAAAATTTTTTAGTATTAATTTGATTGCACTTCCAGATCGTAGTATTCGTTTTGGATTATAAGTGAATAAGCATGGTGAATGGTGGTTACCTTCACTCTGAAGTACATGAAAAGAGAAGTTAATGCCCTTCTCCGTAATTTTTAAATATTAAAAGAAAAAATCTGTTTAAATATAAGAAAGGGTTTTAAGGACTTCCAACTTAAGTTTTGGGGTCTAAATGAGCTTTTTCATATAGTTAAATGCAATCCAGAAAAAAATTTTAATTCAAGGTGATAATTAATACAAAATTTAAGGTTTTTTTATCCGTATACATTTAAAACATGTGTTTAAAACGTAAATAAAAGGTTAATAGTGTTTATAGTAGTTTTATTTAACATGTATACCTTAACTATTAAGCGGCAAAATCGATTTGAAATCAAAAAACTAAAATAAATTGTCAATTTAAATCACCCGCGAAGCGGGGAAAATTTGGTTTTTTGACTATTAATATGTTTTTGGAAGGCATCAGTAAAGTTTTTGTATTAATATTTAAGAAAAAAAATTTTCTCTCCCAAAATTCAAAAAACGTAAGGGTCCCTCCCCCCTTACGGAACAATCGGGGGGAGGGGCGGCCGCCCCCCCTCTGGGCACGCCACTGCTCTCCTTTATTTTAAGCGATAAATAAAGGGATTCAACTTTCCTATTTAATAATTTAAACAATTTTATTGCTTTGTTTTGTTTTTAGATGGGTCACGGAGGTGGTTGGCATGGCATGGAGTCCGGCGGTAGCGGTTCAGGAGGGGGTCGGATCGTGGCTCCCCACCAGAATCTGGCAACCCTTGACACTTTTCCGCAACTGAGTCAACCTCCGCCGCCGCTGCCACCCGGGGGTCCCTACCCCCTCGCCCACCACCCTCACCAGCAACACCACCCCTCCCTCCACTCACATCAGCACAACAACAATAACAACGGTCTCCCGCCACCCGGGCAGGGCCCGGCACCCCCGGGCGGAGCCCCCGGGGACTTGTGTCAGTTCTGCGTTGCCCCGATTAGGGGACCCAAGGGCACGACGATCCTCAAGTGCAAGCACCGGTTCCACGCCAAGGTGAGTCTAATAGCAATATTCTGATGTAGTTTTAAAAAAGTTTTTTTACAGCATAATAAAATATTAACAATTTTTTCTTTAAAAATATTGTCTATAACGGGGTAGATTTGTGATAGGGCTCTATCATAACAAAAATGGTTTCACTGACCATTATTACGCTTCTATTTTAAAAAACGTAAAAACAATACCGAAGATTTTTAACGGTAATTCATATAGTGATAATTTATTAGATGTTTAGATCGTAACGTAATCAAAGCGTTTAACTCTTAATTACTGATGTTCCTACCCTCCAATATCATGCTTCGGAGCTCCGCCCATGCAAGGCGGAGAAAGCTCCGGGGCTCCGTCCCTTAATTAAAAGCTTTGAGGCTTATTTAAGCTTGAAATACATTTTAAACTACTCCATTTTGTATTTTGTAGGAGTATTTTTATTGATTTAAATAAGTTTTGCAAAAAGTTTAATTTACAAAAAAATTTTGACAAACTAATCTATGCCATTACTCTTTAATTATTCATGAATTTATTATCAAAATAAAGCAGAGCTCCGAGAGTTGCTCCGAAGCTCCTAAAAGCGAAGCTCCCGCTCCGGAGCTCGGAGCTCCGAGGAATATCGCTATTCTTATTCATAAATTCTAAAAAGATACTTTTGATGATTTTATCTTTCAGTTTTAACGTTCAAAATAGGTGCCTAAGTTTGACAAAAAATATTTAGGAGAGAGGTTAAAATGGAGGAGTATCTTTAAATTAAAGATTTGAAGGGTGTAACTTTCCGATTCGATTCAGTCGTTTTTTTATATTATTTTAATCGATAACAAAGTTATAGGTTCACACGATACGGTAAACAAACAATTTATTTTCAGTTTAACTTTCTTAGATTTTGTGCGATAGAAAATAGTATTTTTTATATAATAAACCTATATCATACTTCAGAGCTTCAATCATATAAAGCGGAGAGAGAGATAGACTAATTTGAAAAATATTAGTTTACAAAAAATTTTGAAAAAAAAAACAATTTATAGCATTACTTCACTCTTTAATTATTTATAAAATTAGTACAAAAATAGGACAGAGCTCCGAAGATCGAAGCTCCGGGGAACATCACTAGTGCTATCCTGACCACAGTTTTTAAAAAAGTGTATCTATGCAACAAAATAATAAACTAAAACGTTATGTCATTAATTCTTAAAATATAATATCTCTCTCTACCTTACCCACATGCATTTTTTAACATTGTTTTTTAATACGGTTTTTTTTTGTTATTTAGTGCGTGAACGATTGGGTGAAGAAAAATCAAACGTGTCCTTCCTGCGGAAAGTACAATCCCTCGCCGGAAGAGTACCCGGAGCTGTCCTAGTAGTCAGCGACCACGCTGTTGTGCAGAGAGGAAATTTCCATGCGCTGCCTTTCCTAGGTTACGGACGTCTGTGGGCTTTTCCTAGTCTTCTGCCTCCCCCTTTCCCGCACACAACCCTCTTTATCAATTTTCCATCAATTTTTTTAAAAGTTCTTTCTTTTTGGATAGGCTCATTTATGTCTCTTTTATTTTTTCGTATCAGCTTCCGGATAGTTTTAGATAATTCGAGCGGTTCGCTTTGTTGTGTAAGAGGGAATTTATGTAACAAAATAATAAATAAATATGGGTCTATTATTAAAATGATAATGATTATGGTTTTCCTGCAAGAGAGCCGGTGGTGTTTTTTGGGTAAGGTCTGCGTTCTTCAATCGCCTGCACTGTGTATTTTTCTGTGGTGCGTTAATAATTTTCAGCGGGATTCTGGCCATTTTGTACTCTGTTAATCGATTAAGGCACATAAAGCCAATGGAATTAAACCCTTCAAAGCTGAGTGCGCTAAAATAATTTTCTATAATAGATTATTTACCGATTTTTTTATTTGCTTTAAATTGTTCTTATTTGCATTATTTTTTTGTCATTTTTTTTTGACAAAACAAGATCCCGTGGATTAAAATGGTTAGGAATCCGCTGAAACGAGTTATTGACTGCACTAAAAAACGAGTCGTGTTTATGGATAATTTATAATTAATCAAAGCAGTTAAAAATGAACGAAATACACTCGCAAACAAGAGCCTAAAAAAGAACTTCTATTGCACATCCTAGTGTTATTTTTTCTATAGTAATTACATAAAAGAATTTACAAAAACTGATTTTGTCCAATTAATTTGGTTTTGTTATATAGCTCTGATTTGCGAGTGTTGTCTCATCATGTGCGATCAGTGTTTTCAATGGTGTAGTGGCTGTTACAGTGAAAAATTAACTACGAAAAGATAAAATCCAAACCAATTAATTTTCTTCGGTGCTTTATTTACCGTGCCCCAAAAAGATTAAATTCACGTAATGACAGAAGAAATATTCTCCTTCCGTAGTAAAATCCTGTGGTGAACTCAACTATAAAAAAATAATGCTTTTAACTCTAGCAGTTATTTCTCAAAGCTTAGCATAATTTAGAATTATTTATAAAACAAGAATGTAATTGTTGTTATCCTTCCAGACCCGTTTTAACTCACCCAATAAACTATTTGAATTGTTGTTTTAGTTTTGTCTCCAGTAGTTAACTTTTTTCTTAATTGTATAAAATTAAACGGAAATGTAATCATTGTTTGGTCTGAATTTTAGTGTTTAACTCGCAATAGTGATATAGTATAAAAATTAATTTGATATAACAAAAGTTTAAATTAAACTTGAGTGGAATTGGAATTCGTTCTTTTATAAATAAATATATTTATTTTAATTCTGGTCAAGATTCTAATTCCCATTTTAAAACAAATTATTAAATTATTGTACAACCCAACTACTTTTATAAGATAACAGTGTCACATATAATTCAAAATAAATCGGGTTTTAGATTATTATCTATGAAGTTAAATTGATATAATATTTTTTATTTTAACAGCTTTTAAAATATATAATACTGCAAAAAATTAGAATTACAAACAGATTTGCCTAAAATTAAAAAAAAATATCTCAGGTCAACGGGACTAATCAACTATTGAAAAATTAGTCACTTTCGACTTAATTACGTTCGCTATTCTCTGTTTTTAGTGCTGTAAAAACATTTTGGCGGTTACCTTTAGCTCTACATCCGTAGAGTGCGAAATATTTGTGAAAATCAACCCATTTATACAAAATCTTAGCAATACAGCAGATATTTACTCATGTATCTATCTCTTCGTGAAAATGATGCTTGAAAAGAATTTTGTCGTCATTTTAGATCATTTTTTACAGCCTTTAAGGCATAATAAGTTTCTAAACAAAGTTTTCATAAAAGACTTACCAAAACATTTTAAAACGCGGTTTATTTCTGTCCTTGTTTCCCTCGCCCTTTGTGATTGCAAAACTATAGCTACAACTTTTGACAATAAAAAGCAAGACTGAAAGAAATAATTTATTGTGTTAAGTGGTTCTGTGCGTGCTCTAAAGGCGCTTTTCGAATTGTAGACTAAGTTATCAGTGTTACTAGAAAATCCTTTTTTAACGTTTTTCTAGCGGTTATATTATATTTTTCTTAATGGTGTGTCATGTAAAAATGTATTTTACCAATTAGAGTGGGGCTTAGACTGAGACGCCCGGGAAAAGTTAAGTCCATTTGTGTGCGTGTGGTTTTTTTTTTGTTTGTTTTTGCTTTTATTTGCAGTACATATGCAAATACTATAGTGAATGTACGGAGCTAAAAGCTGCGACTAATCCAATGATTTATTGATTATTACTATTATTATTATTATTATTGATTTTTTGCTACTGTTAGCCCTTTTTTCATCTGATAGTACTATAATATATTTTGTTTGTGCATATATACGCTATGTTTTCTTCTCATTTTGCAGTCACTCACGCTTTTGGGTGCATAGAGAAAATAAAATGATTTTGATGAATTTTTTGATTTCTTCACACAAAATATCAGCGCAAACATGTTTAGATTAGGGTCATCATTCCATGTCAAATCAACTAATCGATTTAGCGCACCGTCTTTGATTTTGCTGAAATTTGGTATACTTGTAGACCCTAAGCCCAATAAGAAATATTTCAAATCTTAGCACCCAAAACCTTTTGGTTTCAAAGTTATGACCCCTTAAATTTGGGCTTTCGATTCCCGATTTCGACCGAACGCCCTATTTTCAAACAGGCATATTAGAATCATTAACAGCAATAACCCCTGCAATATATATATATATCATTTGAAAGCTAAGTGCCAGTTCTTTTTGATGAAACTTAAATAAAAATACTGTTTGGGGCCAAAAAAAAGCTATAGTGAAATATAAAAAAGAATTGACAATAAAAAAATCATCAATTTTAATGAATTTTTTACTGAGTAAAGATAACACATTTGGGTACATGCATATAAAATTTCATGAGCGTAATTAGCCTTTATGGCTCACATAAAGAAAAGAGTCATACTAACTTGTTGAAATTCAACGAGTTTCGTCAAATATTGACTATTTATAACACTTAACTAGTACTTTACAACAAAAACCATAATGTTTAACAACAATTTTTTAATTCACTTATCAAGATAATGAACTACTTTTATCTCAAATTTAAACTGCTTGTTTCACTGTGTGGAACAAAATTTGTAAAAAAAAATTGGTAGTCAGCCTTATTTCGAGCACATATCGGAAAAATTATGATCTTAAACTAGATTTTATCTTTTTTATGTTAGCGATTGCAGTGAGACATAGTCCATTTCCTTCTGTGACAGTTTGTAGCCTCTTCCATTGCGTCCAGCTATTTCTGGATCACTTTTTGAATGATTGAGTTGCTCGGAACTACTCCAATATCTGGAGAGTGATAGTGCTGAAATGAAAATGAACCAGAAAGTCCAGGGGTCGCATTCTGACGCGCAGTTAAAAGTTATCCCGGGATAACTTTTTTACGTGCTTAAGGATGCGAGTGAAAAATCAATTTTACCCAGGTTAAAACCGGAGTAAATTTTTTCTATTGTTTTAAGGATAAGAATTTATCTAACTCGAGAGGTGGTTAAATATTTTTTCTCTTTGGATTAATTTAATAAAAAATAAAATACGAGCATTGACTAAATTTTGTATTTTGCGCGAGGTGGTTTTGCAGCGTGGCAAAAAAATTTATTGATTTCATTTTCATTCCCATATGCGGCAGTTTTATTAATTTACAATACATATTAATTTTTTATTTTTATTGAAATGGATTTATCGGGGTAAATATAAGTGTTTCTTCAGAATGCGACCCCTGGTGGCTTCAAAAAACTCAATTTTACTTCCCCATGCTCTGAATCTACTGATAGAACTGAGGCTAAATACCATTGTCCAAAATATTTCACTGACTTTGATTTGATCAATTTCTAATTCAGTTGAGGTGTCTCCTTTCATTATTTTTAACCAACTGACCGCATTTGCCAGCAAGAATTCTTTCACTATTACACTGGTTTGCGATTGAAGAATAAATGCATAGACACAGACATTATTTGTTCATAATAAGGACGTTGCAGGCTGGCTTTAGCAGCCATTCTTTTAATAGTTCCTCCTACTCCATCACAGGCGCCTTTCCCATGAGATGTAGCAAAAGTGTGCCACTCGGCTGGACATCCAAAATCGAGTTGATGGTTGAGTGAGTTGCCAGGTTGCAACGTCCTTATTATGAACAAATAATGTCTCCATTTGATCTCCACAACTTTGCTTCCCAAAATATTCCATCAATATTCCATCAATAACTGTTGAATTTACAACACAAGAACAGTATGATGCTGAATTTAGAGTTCTGGAAGAAAGATTTAGACTTGGATGCACCATAAAAGAAACGCAAAGACTGCATGCATTTATCCCTCAATCGAAAAAAAGAATTCTTGCTGGCAAATGCCGACCGGTTGGTTAAATTAATGAAGGAGACACTTCAACTGAATTGGACATTGACCAAAACAAAGACTATGTGACAGTGAAATATTTTGGACAATGGTATTTAGCCTCAGTTCTATCAGTAGATTCAGTGCATGGGAAAGTAAAATTGAGTTTTTTTAAGCGACCAGGACCTTCTGGTTCATTTTTATTCCCACACTATCCAGATATTGGAGTAGTTCCAAACAACTTAATCATTCAAAAAGTTGATCCAGAAATTGCTGGACGCAGTGGAAGAGGCTGACAAAACTCGTTAAATTTCGACAAGTATGACTCTTTTCTTTATTGTGAGCCATAGAGGCAAATTCCGCTCATGAAATTTTATATGCATGTACCCAAATGTGTTATCTTTACTCAGTAAAAAAATCATTAAAATTGGTGATGATGATTTTTTTTATTGTCAATTCTTTTTTATATTTCACTATAACTTTTTTTGGCCCCAAACAGTATTTTTATTTTAGTTTCATCAGATAGAGCTGGCAATTAGCTTTCAAATGATATATATCAGGGGTTATTGCTGTTAATGATTCCAATATGCATGTTTGAAAATAGAACGTTGGGTCGAAATAGGGGCCGAAAGCCATATTTAAGGGGTCATAACTTCGGAACCAAAAGGTTTTGGGGGCTAAAATTTAAAATATTTCTTATTGGGAATAGGGTCTACAAGTATACCAAGTTTCAGCAAAATTGAAGATGGTGCACTAAATTTTGTTGTTTTTTTCAGTTGATTTGACATGTAATTTTAAAATTAGATAAAATAAAATAAAATTAGATAAGATAAAACCCATTAGATAAAATAAAATTTTAAAAATAAAAATGATTGTGAAGAACAAATAACTTGACAACTGGTGGACATTGAACATCACGAAAACCGAACAATATTGTCCTCGGCTTGAAAAACAATAAAACAGTTGGCAGCATGTTTTACAAATTTTTATTATAGCGGCTATGACAATTAGTGGATTCAGACAAATTCAAATCTTGTCTCCGGTTGGTTATATTGCTGATGCTTCTGCCGCAAAAAAACCTAGCAATTTTTTGCTATAACTTGCTGAAACGAAAAATAAAAATTTTTAAAGCTTGCAATTTTATCCTTAGGTATTGTTCTTGGTACATATAACTTAATTTTTTCCCGTTTGCAAACTTTTATAGTTATTAGCAAGATTTTAAATAATTATGTCAAAACCTTTGAAAGCAAGTTTTAGTAACATGTGTTTTTTTTTTGAATTTTTTGTTGTGAAAACGTAAAGCAGAGTCAAAAGCGCATAAAAATTCTTTATAAAATAGAGTAGTACCATGATATTTAAAAACAGCAAAAGAACGGCTGGTTCTTTAACCTGAATTTCGAGGTGGCCTAAAATTAATGAAATCTTAAACTCGCAGCCAGTTAAATGCATTGCAAACTGCTTTGGAAGAAAATATAAAAACAAAATTAAGAATTTTGAGTACTAAAGAAAAGTTATTTTAAAGTTATATTGCCTCATTTTTATTTTGATTCAGTTGATGCATTTTTATTTTGATTCAGTTCAGTTAATGCTTCGTTTTAAATTTGATGCAGTTTAAACACGGAACTAAAATTCAGAAAATCCCAAAAACACACTTTTTGTATAAAAATGCTGATAATGCAGAATCATAGAAATAAAAAACAGCAAAAATACTTTATTCAACATTCATCCAGTTACTTTTGTGCTGGTTCTTTTTTGTTTTAAAAATAAGTTAATTTTCTTACACGCTAAATTGGTGGCCGAAATTTAGTCAGATACTCTACATATTGTCACATTCTTTTTATTGTGGTCATGATATAGTACTGTGTACTTCGTTTTGCACAAAAGCCCCAATTCTTCCAAACGACAAAACCTATCATTAAACTTATATTCAATTCATTGATCTAATAGTTTTTTTTAATTTTTCTAGTGTTTTCAGCTTTTGACCTTTAAACAATGTGATAAATAAACGCTTTTCTCCGAAAAAGAAGTTTTTGTTCTTTGAACAATTTCAACAGAGAATGAATGACCCAGGCTTGTTACACAAGAGGCTTGGGAAAAATTATTAAGCTGTTTCTTTTAGTCATATGATTACCGAAGCTCAGAGCTTTAAAGCCGAATTCCGCCTTATTTTGTTTCTAAACGTTTAAAATCGTCTTATAAATACAGAAAGAGTAACTTATATATTTTAAGCTTAAATAAGCTTAATATCGCTTACTTAAGGTGCGGAATTCCAGAGCATTATACTGGAGGTTACTGGGTAGGATCAAGATGTACATAAAAATTTGTATTAAGTGGGGTATGTGGTACGTATTTAAATAGGGCGTACTAAGTACAAACCAGCTTTTGGAAAAATTGAAAAGTCTATTGGGGATAATTATACTAAAACTAATTTTCATACTTTTATAAAATACGAACATTTGCGTTTGTTGTTAGAAAACAAGAATCATTGATGATTGTAATACATTCTGCAAGCTGTTATATTAGAAGATTTTATTGTATGAAATTATTTACGAAGGTTAAAGGTAAAACTGTTTTCATTTCTGGTTATTTTATCGATTTATAGCAATATACCAGCCGGGTAAATGTGAAAAGGTCACCATATAAAAAAGGGAGTTGCGATCCGCAATCCTGGGAGTTTTCAAACTTTCCGCTGCGTATGTATTTTAGCGCAGAGAACACACATAGCGCGTTGTAACGTAGTCTAAAAGTACGAATTTCGCGCAGATGAAAAAACTACAATTTTACCTCAGTTACAAAATGTATTTCGATTAAGAATCTTGCAATGTATTCGAATGGGCGTTTAATCAAGTATTTTAACTAATGCAAGTAGTGGATTTTGGTAAAATTTTGCAAAAAGATATACGGCCGAAAAGCGTGTAAGTTTTAAATGTGCTAAAATCACAATGACTAAATGAAGCCAAATGTAAAAATAGTAAAACAGCAAAACGGCCTTGAACATGCTATTTAAAGAAAATCTAAATGTAGAGCTAAACTATGCAACAAAAACTTGCCAAAGAAATTCGTTGGGTTTTAGTATCAAAATGCTTTTCTAAAGACTAAAACACAGTTACCGTTTAAACCACACAGAAAACATTTTTATGAGAAGAATAATAATAGCAAGCGTTTTTATTATTTTATTAAAAACAAACCGGCTAATCCAAGGGATTCTTATAAAACTAAGGCCGATTGGCTTTAGTAGGAAGAAATTTTTTTGTTCAATTTTGTTCAAAAATTCTCCAAGAATAGAGCAGGAAAAAGGGGCAATTTTCTCCCAGGCGTATGTTTAGACAGAGAAGATGTGAACTAGTCTGAGATGGACATTATGTGGTCTATAGGAATTTGGCATTTGGTTTGGGCAGCTGCCTGCTGAATAAAAATTTCTACCATATGATAATGATTCGTTTATACATTGAACTAATCACACAGCACTGTTGCATTTTTTTAGTCAATGAAATATTAATTTAAAAAATCATACAGCAAGCTTTGACAAGCATGAAATCGCCACTTTTTTAACAAGGAGATTAAATTTGTATATATAAGAAACAACTATTAGAAAAAGTGGTGATTTCGCGCTTGTCAAAGTTTGCTGTGAGTATAATTTTTTCAATTGACAATTTATCAGACTAAACAAAATGCAACAATGCTATGTGATTAGTTTAATTTATAAACGAATCATTATCATATGGAGAAATTTTTATTTGAGCAGCTGGCCAAACCAAATGCAAATTTCCTATAGTCCACATAATGTCCATCTCAGGGACTAGTCCACATCTATTCTGTCTAGACATACGCCCGGAAATAAATCGCCCCTTTTTCCTGCTCTATTCTTGGAAAATTTTTCAAGGCTAGTCTACCTCTTTTTGTGAATCAAATTAAAAAAATAGCCCAATAAACCAATAGTTTTAACTGCGCAATGACTTATGTTTATACTCATTTCGTTGACTAAATATACTTTTTTAACAGTTTTAATATTATCAATCGACCCCACGAATGATTTATCAATAATAAGTGGCTCCTGAAAAATTATAACGAAATTTTCTACGCTTTTCAAAGAGCCCATGTTTCTTTCTGATCAATCACTAACGAAGGAGGAATACTGGTTTTAAGATATAAGCGTTTGAAAAATAATATATTAATAATAAGGAGAAGAAGAACATAATACTAAATCTACCCACGTTCTTTAATTATAGTTTGCGCGGTGCCGTGGGGCTTTATCTCTATGTGGCACTCCCGCGCCACCGATAACTCATTTATAATAAAAAGAAGAAGAAGATGAATTTAAATTACAAAATTTAACCACCTTGTTTAATTATAGTTAGCGTGGTTTAATAACGCTCCAGTGCCACCGAAAATTCAATTATATTTTTTAAAATAAAAAATAAGAAGAAGAAGATGATGAACATTAATTACAAAATTTACCCACGTTCTTTAATTATATTTGGCGTGGTGAAGTGAGCCTAAATCGCCGAGTGGCACTTCCGCACCACTAATGATTGCAATTATATTTTTTGAAATAAAAATAATAATGATATACCTATGACCTTCGTCGCACTAAGGTAATACATAATTTTTTGTGCGTGATTAGTGCCCAGTGAGTGAGCAAATTGAAATGGTTAAAGCTGTACGGTAGCAGTATGAAAATTTTTGCAACATGAAATATCCTACGTAATACACTGAATCCGTGGGAAAAATCTGCATATTGCTACCGTACAGTTTTAAACATTTCAATTTGCTTGCTCATTGGGCACTAATTGCGCACAAAAATTAGGTATGACCTAAGTACGACGTTGATCATACGAAGGTTTCATGGTTGTAACCGAACAAAAGGCAATTATGGAAACGGGTTCACCTAATAATAAATCTCTTATCTTTATCCACGTTCTTTAATTATAGTTGGCGCGGTGCCGTGGGCTAAATTGCATTGTGATGCCCCCCCCCCCGCCACCGATGATTGAAAATATATTTTTTTGAAATAAAAATAATAATAAGAAGAAGACAAAAATGAACATGAACTACAAAAATTATGCCCCAATTATAGCTGGCGCGGCGCTGTGAGGTTAAATCGCAGTGGGCGCTCCTGCGCCTTCAATGATTGCAATTATTTTTTAAATAAAATAATCAGAAAAAGAAGGTGAACATAAATTACAAATTTTATCCACGTCCTTTGATTATAGTTAGCGCGGTGCCGCGAAGCTAAATCGCCGCGTTAACGATGAAGGAATATCGATTTTAAGATATGAGCGTTAGAATAATAGTAATAAGTGGCTTGCGGCTTGGCTTGGCGCTTCCGCGCCACACATGATTGTTTTGAAGTAAACTTGCGGTACCGACAAATTAAAAGCATATAACCCCTAATGAAATTGGCTTAAACCATAGTTTACGTTTGGGCTTAGTCTTAAATGTCAACGAAAGAATGATGATCCAGGTTCCCCATATTTTTGCTCTAATTCTCTAATTTTTGGTATCAAGTTACTGCTATTCGAACACCCGGCTCCAATTTACCAATGTTTGTTAAAATATCAATTTATCCTATCAAAAAAACTACCAAATTTGTTGTAAAAAATACTATAAAATAGCCAGAATTTTAGCTTTTTAAAATGATATCTATATTAACAAAACTTCTTAGGCTCGGTTTACACCGAGGTGGCATTTCCACTAAAGATAGTTTTACCGAAATAATTGTGTCCAACGTTTAAAATTAGTTCAAAAAATCAACTGAACAACCTAATATTTTTTAAAAACAAACGCTTTTTTGTATATCCTTTTTAATTCCAGATAGAATATGTGGCAAATATTGCTGTTTATATGTGCTGTAATTCCCGCGTTGGTGTTTTTCTATTTTCTGTGGCTGTTAATTCGGATAAAAATTTCCCCTTTGAACAAAATCCCCGGAAGAAACACGTGGAACCCAGTGTTCGGAAATCTTATGAAAAAGACCAAATGCAACCTGTTTCAAATGTATAAAAATGACATTGAAGAGTATGGGAACGTGTACAGGTATAGATAATTTACCAGTTTTAAATTTAAATGTTAGGAAAACTATAAAAAGATCATTTTTTCAGAGAGGTAGCAATTAAACTACAGTTACATAGACGTCGGAGTTGTGTTGCATTGAATTTTTTATTAGAAAATAAATCATCACATTTTTGAACTTCCACAAAGTCTTTAGAAGTTAGTTTTTAGCCCTACTTAATTTGCTCACGACATAGAAAGTAGCTTTGGTCAGGAACACGCTGGAGAAAAAGCGAGCTTTTAACAAACCTATGAAAAAAGTATTATAGTATTTCTTATCTTAATAGATAAGAAATACTATAATACCATAGTAAAAAAAATAAGTCGCCAGATGTTAACTAAATATTGCCTTTATGACGCCCGCGCGCGCCGCTATTTGTTTTATAAGACAGTAAAAAAACCAATTTGCACATATTTGTTTTAGCCATATTCGCGCGTGCATTTTAAAACCCTGCTTCTGTAAACAACAAATTACGACCCTGACGGACAACCGTGAGCGCTTAAAATAACGTTTTGTTCTCCCCCACTTTGTGATTCACTGAGCGAAATATAGCTTAGAAAATATAGCTTAGTATAGGTTCGTTGAGAGCGATTTTTTGATCAAGATTGACATTGGTTGTTGGCAGGTAAAAACCGGCCTGTAGAATTGGGTAAAAAAATATCGAAGGTTACGAGGAAATAAATTTTTAGATATTACAGCATATTGGGTCAGTGCTGGATTGGAATAACAGACGCAGCTTCTGTAAAACACGTCGTATTAGAAAATGCTAAAAATTATCGACGTGGACCGTTAACTGGTGTCCAAATTTTTCAACAATTAGTAAGTTTTTTTTGTTTCAGTTCAATTTAGAAAAAAAAACAAATACACCATCTCAAAAAAAAAATATAAAAGCACAAAAAAAAAAAAATACCCTACCCACCATTCATCTTACGAAAGAACTAACCAAAAAAATTCCCCCCCCACCCACCACAGAACACAAAAAAAAACAACGACAAACACAAACCAATGTATACCAAAATACTTAAAAAATAATAATTATTGAAATTTTTATAGAGAATTTTGCAGCCTTGTTTTGCTCACTGTTAAAATTATTCCACAATTTCTCAGGTCGGAAACACCAGTATGATCCTGACCTCCGGGTGGCTGCACAAGAAACACCGGCAGCTGGCCAATCCCGCCTTCAAACTGTCCAACATCCGTCGATTCCTGCCGGCCATGCGACGCTCCGCTCGGAAACTGGCCGACCACTGGGAATTCGGGTCCTCCCGGAACGACGGGAGATTATCGGAAATCGATATTCGAAAAGCCATGAGCCGGCTGACTCTCACGGTAATCGGGGAGTGCGCCTTCGGATTCGATTTCAACTGCATCGACAACGACGATTCCCCGATCGTACGATCCCTGGAACAGATCATCGGGGTGTCTGATCACCTGTCCGCTTGGCATTTCCTCCCGTATACGGAATATCTTCCGTCAAAGCGCACAAAATCACTCTGGGTATGCAAATTAATTCTTCGTCGAAATCTACTAAGTATTGGCTGTTTTTATATTTATAACCAACTGTCTCTCAAACGGATACTTCCCCTTAAAGCGCACCAAATTACTCTGAGCGTTTTTAATGTTTTCCCTAATTCGCCTTTATAGTTTATACAAAAATGCTGTTGGCCAGAAAAAAGTGAGAATATTTCTGCATCAAAATGGTTGATTAAGACAATAGTTAGTTACTATGGTTATAGCAAGTCATAACTAAAGAAAAAATTAGCATTTGTACATTTATAATGTGAACGTTTTGTATAAATATCACGTTTAATTAGCAACATATGTTGGGTGTTTCAATCGAATTTATATTTTCCTACCTTTTTTCTGTTTTGTCTTTTCGACTGTAGGTACTGGGAAAAAATTCGACGTTATTTATACCGAGTTTACATAACGGCAACGGAAGCGATGAATTGTATTTGTTAAATTTTTTTGTCTGATAAAATTTACGCAAAAGAAATTGATTTAATCGTGTTCAAAACGTTGGTTTTTTACAATAAGTTTTTAAAAACCCCGCGGTGGGTTAAATTGCCCTAAACATCATAATGATAAATAAGGAACGTAATAATCTTTAATTGTACGGGGGGTTACATGAGGGTTTGATATTGGCTAGAATTTGATAAATTCAAGCTTCTGGCATTAAAAACGTGTTTACATTACTTAAATATAAAAACTAACTCCTGGAAACACGAAATTTACACGTTTCAACTAATAATATGTTAGTTTAGGGCGGAATAAAAAGTCTTCGTACTATTTTTTACAATATGGTCAAAGCGAAACTGGGCGAGAGTCCTGAAAATAAGCTTGAAAAAGACCTATTAGATTTGATTATCGCCGGAAACTTAAAAAATGACGAAAATTTACATATGAGTAACGAAGAACTTCGCGACGAAATGATGACGTTCATTCTGGCTGGACACGAAACGTCCAGTTTGAGTCTCACTTACACTCTGTGGTTACTGTCCCTGCACCCCGATATTCAGGAAAAATGCCGCGCAGAAATCGCAGAAGTTATTACAAAAGGTGAATTTAATATCGGCCTGAAAAGTCTTATTAAAAATACAAAAAATTTTTTTTATTTTCTACTAATAAAATTTTTTATCAGCGCAAATGAGACACCACTTTTCAATACTTGCAATCTTAAGTAAAATTAATGTTAAGAGAAACATTGCAAAGTTAAAAATACTGAAAATAATGAATAAATTATCGGTCGGGACAGTACGCAGTAGTCCTAGTTTTTTCCGAGCTTATTTATTTTAATTTTGCTATTTGACAATAAAGATTTCAGAAAATTACCACAGCTTAAAAAATCATAAAAGTTTTTTCTAAAACAAACAATGTATAAAATGTTATATTATTATGACAACAGTAAAATCCACCGGAAATAAAACCTACGAAGTCGACACAGACGCTCAGATTATGTTTTGCCCAAAGTAAAAAAATTAAAATATCATTGTGGTTCTTAATTTAAAACCTTTATTTATAAATTGATACTTTAGATACTGATGAATCCGAATTTGAACTGACGTACGAACTGATTGAGTCCATGAAGTATATTAAAGCAGTAATTTACGAATCTTTACGCCTCTTCCCACCTATACCTTACTTTTCCCGTACAGCTCTATCTGACTTTCTTTTAAAATTTAAACGCCAATTAAAATATTCTGATTATTATTAACGCTTTCTTCGATCATTTTATCAAAGTTAGTGATACAATGTATTTTTTAATGCTGTTTATTTCCATAGCGGTTTTTAATCCTTCCATATAGCATGTTTGTATGGTGAGGTTTAAATTTAAGTTTAGTAAATCAATTCTAAAATTACTTTCCTAATAAAGAATCCCAGACTCCTCCCACTTTTTGAAATTCTTTACTTACTAAATACACACCATTTTGCATTAGGAGTTTTTGCAATTCTATTAATTAATTTTATTTTTTTACTTTATTTATTGTATAAATACATGGTACTTTTAAACCCCAATAATTAATAGTCTTGAAAAGGATCACTACACTCTGCTTATTTTGACCACTTTTGATTGCCATCCATATTCCAATAATAAATTTATCAATTTTTTTAGCATTTCTTTTTCAATTGTATATTTAAGATTTTTGATAAGTAAGTTGTGACAAGTCCAAAGTTTTAGGAATTTGTTAATTCTTTCAATTAAAGTTAAACCTCTGGGTATTCATTCCATTGATTTAAAATTTGCTTTATTTTGGCTAATTTTTCCTTAACATTTAGGTCGTGCATCTTTTTTTGTCACTGCAATAATGTATTCCTAATATTTTTATTGGTTCATTGCTATGGGATCGTTTTATCTAAATGAAGTTTTCATGGCGAGTTTGACATCAATTCTTTTTACTAACATTCCCTTAAAGAAACTAAATTTTGTGCAGATAGTTTGTTTGGAATGAGAAATTGGTCTAGTGGTTTTACCTGTAAAATAATGTCTTTCTATCTTTTATACAGCTGGCTGTTAAAAACAATATATTGCTTTTTGGATCGAATATTTATCAACAAACAGATTGTGTGGCCATGGGATCCTTTTAGGACCAGTTTTAGCCAACATTTTTAGTCTTATCATGAAACAAAATGGTTGGATAATTGTCCATCAGATTTCAAGCCTCTTTTTTACCGTCGTTATTTAGATGACTGTTTTATCATATTTAGGGTAACTGACTTAATTTCGGCCACCTTTTTTTATTTTTTTGAATAAGTTTTTTCTGGCTTTTTCAATCAAGCCAAAATTTGGCCTAAAAATCAAACAATAGCTATATTTGTTATTCCAGTGCAAAATTTGAATATTTCTGTTACACTTAAAAATCAGTGAAGGTTTAAACCTTTTTTTAAAGTGGCCGAAATTAAGGCGCGTGCCATTTATTTCGGCCACCTACAAAAAACTGGCCATAACTATTGCTTAAACGAACAATAAAAATTTCTAAAGGTTGCAAATTTATCTTTAGGTATTGTTCTTGGTACATATAACTTAATTTTTCCCGTTTGCGAACTTTAATAGTTATTAGCAAGACTTTAAATAATTATGTCAAAACCTCAAAAAAAAACAAGTTTTAATTACTTGCATTTTTTTTTCAATTTTTATTTTTGGTTTAAAAACGTCAAAACAAAGTTAAACGAGCAAAAAAAATCTTTATAAATACGGTAGTACAATGATATTTAAAAACAGCAAAAAACGGCAGGTTTTTTTACCTAAATTTTAAGGTGGCCGAAATTAACGGAATCTTAAAATGCGCAGTTAGTTAAACGCATTGCAAAATAATTTTGAAAAAAATATCAAAACATGAAAATTAATAACTTTGAGCCGTAAATAGAAGATATTTTAAGGGTATATATTGCTTCGTTCTAAATTTGATGCAGTTTAAACACAAAGCAAAAATTAAGAAAATCATAAAAAATTCACTTTTTGTATGAAAATGTTGATAATGCAGAATAACACAAATATAAAATTTGTGCAAAAACACTTTATTCAACATTTATCCAGTTACTTTTGTGCTAGTTCTTTTGTGCCTTAAAAATAAGCTAATTTTCTAACACCCTAAATTGGTGGCCGAAATTAAGGCGTGGCCGAAATTAAGTCAGTTACCCTAAGTCAAAATCACACGTTCCTAAGTTTCTTGAGTATCTAAAGTTGCAACATAAGTCTATTTAGTTCACTACTGAGAATGAGCGTAATGGTGTTTTACCCTTTTTAGATATGTCTTTTTCTAAGGAAAACAATGGTTTCAGCACTTCAGTTTATAGGAAACCAAATTTTAGTGCTGTGTATTCAAACTTTGACAGTTTTATTCCTATGAGTTTCAAAATTGGTCTTGTTTTAACTTTGTTACACAGGTCTTATATGTTATGCAGTTCTTATGTTAAGTTTCATTCTGAGTTACAAGCCTTAAGCGCGGTTCACAGCTCAGACTTACGGCTTAAGACTTAAGACTTTAGACTTAAGAGTGGAGACTTATGACTTACGGTCCGCTTCACAGCATAACTTAAAACTTAAGACTTTACGCTTAAAACTTATAACTTTAGACTTAAAAATTGAATCATGTTATAATTTGACTTAAGACTTTAGTTAAATCTTTTCTTTTTAAAGATTAAAAACAACTGTTTTTTTTATGAAAAATGAAAGTTTTGAAAACAAAACGACAAAATAAACTTTGTTTTGAAACTTTTAGGCAGAAAATTGGGAGAAACACCAAAATTTTGTCATAAATTTAAGAAAAAAATTTTACATTTAACAAAACTGCGCAATTAAAAACAAATATGGATTGTTGATTTTAAAGCTCCTTCAAAAATAAATTAAAAAATGAAAGCTTTAGATACTTCTTGAAACATCTAGAAACGTTGAAAGTTAAAATTCGTAGTATAAAAAGTAAGCTGGAAATTATTTACGATACAAAATATGTGGAAGCTTCAGTCTGTGTTTTTTTGTATTTGTACATATAAAAGCACTATTCGTAATCAATAAAGCCTACTATAATTTTAATGCGTTCACAATCTCCAGTTTTTGATGTGTTTCTTAATCTTAATTACTTTTTAAGAATCGTAATTGGTTCTTCTCAGTGTTTATCGGTAAAAATGCAATTTTTTGTATTTAAAGTATCCTATTTGAAATCTTCTAATTAGATAATTTTGAACAACACAAAAACAAATTGTTTCTGAAATGAAGTTTCATGATAATTGCGATTTTCTGCCTAATTTTAGTAGGAGGACAAACTATTTATTTTTAAAAATGCGTAAAATGACTTAACTACAGATTTAAATTGACTAACTTGTCATTAAATGTATTGCAAATTCGATGTTTTTAATAAAATTTCAACATAAAATGTTTAAGTCATAAGCCAATTATTAGGTAGCTGTGAACTGGCAGGCTTAAGTCTTAAGTCCCAAGGCAAAACGCTTAAGTTTTAAGCCATAAGCGGTAAGTCAAAGCTGTGAACTGCCCTTTAGGGTTTGGTGTCTCCCCGCGTAATAAAATATTTTTCTCATTTTTTATATTTTTTTTAATTTTCCCAAAATTAAAGAATAAACCACATATTAAATGCATTTAAAGTATTTCTGTATGTTTTAGATCTGTTTTGTGCTTTTTTGGTGTAATTCGAATTTTTTAGATGTAAACTTTTTGTGTTAATTAAAAAAATCTCTTTTGGGTGCAATTTAAATTAAAACGTAAAGCTAAAATTCTTTAAATATAGGTATCTAAATATAGGTATAGGTAATAAAAGTAGGTATATCGTTTTTAGTTCCGCGATTTTACAAAAACATAACTGAACAACATTGAGTTTTTTGATGAATTTGCTTTTCTGACCAAAACGTCGGACTTAGAATTGTGTTATATGCTAGGTACGTTTATGAGGAAAACGAATAATTATTCTCAATAGTGTATTTAAATAAAACTATTAAAAGAACGCATGCTAGAAAAACTTAATTGAATACTTTACCAATCAAAAGATACATTTATAGACAAACTCGTATTTAGCAGTGCTTCTTTAGAGCGCTAGCTAACAACAACTTTTGGTGGGGAGATAAAATTATATACTATATTAGTTTTTTCCTTAGTAGACATTATTTTTTGTACCGTCTGTTGTCTGGGACTTAGGGTTGGAGCGGGTTGTTGACCTTCGGATAGTTCCACTTCCTTCATGGGGTTTGTGTGCAGACTGCCCTTTCTCACATACACACTGCTGCGGCGCATGGCCGCAGGCTCCATTTCTTCGGGCTCTCTAAAAGTTATTAGATTACTGTATTTTTATTATATTTATTTTGTTGAAAAACAGAAAAGATACATAAACAAGTTAATACCAAGTACATATTTAAATACATAGTCAAGTTATTTCCGTTATTATGCTTGGTAGTATTTTGCTAGAACACCTTATTCTTTCTTCTCTATTGTTTAAAAACAAACATTTTTTTTTCAAATTTTGTGATATGTTTTTAGAGAGTGAGTCCGTTAAAAGATTTTGTTTTTGTTTAAGGTCATCACCGAAAGCGAATTTGAGAAAAATAATTTTAGTCTGGCATATTGCTGGTAAGAAAAGTTGTTTTGGATGTTTATCATTTTAAAAATACTTAAATTTCTAATAAAAATGTACTCATTTTACTGTTTCAAAATTTTTTCACTTTCGAGATCAAACGCTTCATGCATTTTTTTGTTACTACAACGCTGTTACATAAAATGATTAGTATACCCAAGATATGTATTCTTGATATATTTGAATTTGGCGTTTTAGTACAATAAGAATTCAAATCAGTTTATTCGGACAACCAAACAAACTTAAAAAACTTTACTAAATTAATAAAATCCTGAGAAAAAAGTGTTTACAAATTATTTAACCTGTACAAAACTATTTATATAATGGCTTATAAGAAAATAGAATGGGTTGTTTAAGTTAAGAGTTACAATAAGGGTTGGTTCATACTTATGTAAAAACGTCCTTTGGACAAAGTCCAAACATACGTTTTTACATACGTTTATACGGTGTGTTTGTCATTTGGACTTTGTCCAAAGGACGTTTGTACATAAGTATAAACCAACCCTTATAGTAAAAATAAAAAGTAGTTAAAGAAAAAATTACCAGCTAGACAAAAAATTCAGTTTAAGAAATTATGAACACATTTTGACAAATAATGTTACACCATTTTTAATTTTGTAATTTTCAAGATAGTACGAGAGCAAACGTTGATAATTTAAGTTTGGGAATAAAATTAATGTAGGCTAATGTAAAACTTATTTTGAGTAGTGAAAGTAGTGAAAATACAAAGTAGTGAAACCTTTTTAGCTTTCTTTTCTTTACGGATAATTTAACTATTTGTGAAAAAAAACAAGTGTATGCATAGTGTTACACAGAAGAAAAAAAGCGCAGGTGTTCATTCAATTACTTCGTTCGAACCCACCCATTTTTATGAATATGTTTAATGTTAAAAGCCGCGAAAATCACTCAATAAGAAATTAGATAAGGAATTATTTTCAATTAATAAACGCTAAGTTAAAATCAATGAAACCAAATAAATTTCCATGGTTAGGGACATAGGTAAGGGCAGAGGGGTACAAGTACAACCCCCTAGAGCCGAAATTTGCCTCTACCCTTAGAAGAAATTCAGTCCCCCCAAAGCTCGAGAGAGGACCGGTCTGACCCTCACCTCACCCTCACCTCGGCGAAGCCGACCCCCCTCCCCCCTTTCAAACCAATTTACAAGTATAATTCTGGCGGTCGTGGGCCGCCGAATATTATGTTCCGATCAGTAAGTAAATGACTGAGTAAGTAAGTAAGTAACTTCCTAATGCTTTTTTTGATTTTGAATAACTCGGCCGAATCAACTCTGAAAAGTTGAAATTTAAAACATAGATACAATGACAACGGAGAATCGATTGATAATCACGATTTTGTTATCTGAAAAATCGTGCGGTCGATCATGATGTATAAGCAAATTTTATTTAAAACAATTATAACTCGGCCGAATAAAATCTATATGATCTAAAACTGTTGGATTATTTTTTTCGTCAATCAGAAATTTTTTGGGCTGAGTGCTGACCGACAGTTAAAAAACTAAAAAGAATTAATACGGGAACTTTTCAACGCGATAGGATATCTGTTATGTATAGGTTGTATATTAAAACGTTTTTAACGAAGCTTACATTTTTGTTCTTGTTTTTTACTAAAAATATTTAAAATTGTTTGCGGTTAAATAATTTATTTATTTTGACGTCTGGCTAATATACATTTTCCTTGAAGAATACGCAAAAAGCAGGAACTTCTTAATTAAAACTGAGCGAATTAAATTCTTGTGACGACAATTGGGAAAATATTTTCGTTTTTTTGTAACATTGACAAGTACTACCATGTCAGGATATATAAAACTTCATTTACCCTAAAAAGTTTTCCGAAGTATTTTGCACTGTTAGCATGGCTTGGAGCAAATTAAAGACTGTATAAAATCTTTATTGGTAAAACGGCGACGTTTCGACACTGAATAAAACAGGTCTTTGTCGGGTCCGGCACAAAAGAGTCCTGAAAAAAATCGCAACTGGCACAAAAGAGTCCTGGCACAAAAGAGTCCCGGCACAAAAGAGTCCTGGAAAAAATGCGTTCATGTGCCCAAGCCCTGCGAGCGCAGAGGTCGGCACAAAAGAGTCCTCGCATAAAATCAATTTTTCACAGCTAACATACAATGTTCTTGTCTTTCAGTTTTTTATTTGTTTTTTTAATTAACCTCTTAAAAAGTTGTGTGCAGAATTTCGAGGGTAAAAAATTAATGTTTTCAAGTATTTTTATTATTTAGTTAATAAAACGCTTAAAGCTTTGTAAAACGTTTAAAAAATAAGAAAAAAATCATTGTTGTATTTGGGTATAAATAATATAATATTGAATTATTGTTTTGTCATGATTGAGTGTATGTCAAACAAAATCATGTCTAAATAATGATTTTAGTTGGCATAAATTTTTTGTTCATTGTTAAAATAGTACAATTTTTATCAAACAAGTGTTTTAATTCGTAATTGTAAGGACAACCGCAGATGTCAGATGACAAGATGACCAGACCACTGGGGACTTTTTGCGCATCAACGCCATTGCGCACAACTACACATTTAAAAAAAAAACAAAAAACACAAAAGGACACTCTTTCCCGCCCATTTGGTGATTTTTAACCAAATAACGAGTAAAAAACAACCAAATATTGTAGCTCCGACCAATACAGGTTTCTGTACTTTTTTACCAACTATTTAGTATTTTTTATTTAATTATTCTGTGTTTTTTAACTAAATATTTGGTTGATTTTTCCAAAATATTTAGTTGCACATAATGAATTAAGCATATAATTTTATGAAAATGTCCCCAGGTTTTAAGTTGTCGTTAAAATATTAACGGTTTTTTAAATAAATTTTTTTAAATTTACCGAAACTTTTGAAATTCTTTTGAAGTCCAACGCAAACGTTATCACATACGAGACAATACATAGAAACGATCTTTAGCTACAAAAAAACGTAAGACCACATTAAAAAATCTGGCTAAATTTTCTCCAGCACACTAATAAAAGGATTGAAAACTGTAATTATAGGAATAAACATTTGTTTTCCCAGAAAAAAATAGCAACTTTTTAAAAAGAATTTTTAGCTAAAAATCTTTAGCATTAACTGTTTGTCGTTACTTTGACAAAGAGACACAATCAGTATAAAATCAACGTGACTCTGACTCATTTTGTTTGGATTATTTGTGTGTTAAAGATTTAAAAAAAGTCGCAGAATTACAAGTATTTTACGACGCTTTTGACTAATTGTGTTAGAGTAACGACGTGTTGAAATACGCAATAAGCTGGAAGACAGCTGAGGTGTGAACATTGTATGAGAGCTGTGAAAATTGATTTTATGCCAGGACTCTTTTGTGCCGACCTCAGCACACGCAGCACTTGGGCGCATGAACGCATTTTCTCCAGGACTCTTTTGTGCCAGGACTCTTTTGTGCCAGGACTCTTTTGTGCCAGCTGCGATTTTTTTCAGGACTCTTTTGTGCCGGGACTCTTTTGAAGGTGAGCCGTCTTTGTCAAGCAATTTAACGTCAGTGGGTTTTTACCCACTTACGTTAAATTGCTTAACAAAGACCTGTTTTATTCAGTGTCGAAACGTCGCCGTTTTACCAATAAAGATTTTATACAGTCTTTAATTTGCTCAAAGCCATGCTAACAGTGCAAAATACTTCGAATTATGACTCACTGGGCAACCCTAAAGGATTCCGAAACTAAAGAGTTTTCCCACAAGAAAATACAAAAAAAGGTTTATTTTATAAAATTTATCTGTAATTATAATTAATACACGCCTTTTGGAAACAAACTTCAGCTTGGTTTCATTTGGTTTCTCCATGAATTAAATTTTTAACATTTTTGAATAATTTTTTTTAAAATTATTCTATCACTGGGATCAACAGAGCCATAAATATATCTAATTTGATATACTTTTTATTTGGTTTTTTTACCAATATAATATTTTCCAAGAGTGTAAATAAGTTAGCGCAAATCATATTTCGAACGAAGTGTAAAGCGCCTTTATCTGTGAAAAAAAATATTAACTTATCAACAAAACGGGAAAAATGAATTTAAGTTTAGTTTCTCGAAATTGGATAATTAACAGTATTAATTTAACAATCTTAAATATTTCCGTAATATTCTTAACAATCAATCATTTTAAATTTTACTTTTTCAATCATTCCAAAGGTTACTTATACTTAATCAAATGTGTCCTTCAATAATGCCTGGATAAAATTCGAGTTTAATGAAAACTGCGCTATTTTTAATAGATAATAATACATTATTATTTTGTTTTAATTAACATTAAAATAGAAGCAATAAGATTTTAAAAATTTCGAAAAAATTCTATTAGCTGAAATTCCAAGAAACGTAAAAATGCAATATTTTTAAAAATATGGCCTAAAAAGTTTTATACATTTGATTTGAACCATATATGTGATATATAACTATCAAAGTTTTTTATCAAAGATGATTATTATAAACCAATGTAAAACACATTTTTTTAGAAGTTCTTAAAAAGCAAAATAAGTTTAACTTATACAATTTTAAGATAAGAATAACTTATAATTAAAAGATAGAATCAAAGGTAGATAATTTAATAATGTGATATCCAGTAGCGTTCATTATGAACTCTGATTAGACCCCGCAAGCACGTTTTTTATTACATACTTTTAAGAAAGCTCTGAGTTTTTAAAAACCGCAAATCTCTTGGCCGGGCCTAATCGAGTTTTATGTATGATCAACGCTGAAAAATACCGCAGTAGTATGCTTTTAATTTTTACCTTTTTTGATTAAAAATAATAAAAATAAGCACTTAAAACTTTTTAAAAAATTAAATCAAAGTTCGTTTACACATGGGTAGTGCATTTAATTTCGGCACTTTTTTGTTTTTCCGATGTAACTTTTCACTGTATGGCCCGATTTTCATGTTTGATAGCTCATTTTGAAGCTTTCACGATACTGCGTTGCGTCACAAAAGTTTCATTGTACGAAAGTTGTTTTTTTTTAATTAATTAAATCAGTTTTTAAAAAAATGGAAAATTGTCCAAATTAAATATGTGCATTTAATTTCGGCACTTTACAAACAATCGATTGTTTCTCAGTAAAAAATCATCATTTTCAAAAATTTAAGAACCTATCATTATTTTCAGACAGTTTTCTTTAATTTAAGCTTCTACTTGTTGTTCAACGTGTAACTGGCAAAAAGTTACAGCTAAAATGCCAAATGGTATCAAAATGAGCAAAATTTGGAAAAAAAGTGCATTTAATTTCGGCACTTTTTAAAAGGACCCTCTTAATCGAGTTTAAGTGCAGTGCTATGACTCCTACACATTTCAACGTTGTCTTTTAACTATTTACAACTACAATTTAACACCCGACCACTTAATTCAATCCGTTTTTACCTACAGCAATATGTGTGCCGAAATTACACTATTTTATTTTATAACAATTGCTCACCACAGACGCAACGTAGAACCACGGGGACTAAAAATTCGGAAAATAGACTAAATTTTACCAGGACAGTTTAATTTTTAAACCAATTTATTGCGAAATCATGAAATGCCCATGTTCTAAAAACGAGTAACAATTTTATTTTTTGTAAATCACACAATTTCACATGAAAATATCATAACATAACAAATAAAAAGCTTACGACAGTCATCTACATATAATTAGCTCTCATTTGAGCTATCAAACGTCGTATTCCGTCCAGGATTACCAAAGATATAGTCCAAAATCAAAAATGCCCAATTGGGAAAAGTGTCGAAATTAAATGCACTACCCTATAAACATTGAAAAGTATATTTAGAAAACAATACTGTTTTAAAAAAGAAATATATTTTAATTTTAACACTTTTCAGAACAATATTTAAAATTACAAAAAGAAGTCAAATAAAACATTCGGTATAAGAAGTGTTCTTATAAGAAGATTTAGGTATGCGTTAAAAAATTTATATTTATTTATGTATTTATTATAATTTCATGTATTTAAAAGTATTTATTGCGAACAATCAAATTGTTAGATTTAAACAAACTATCATAGTAGCCACTGAATGCAATTTATACGAACCTACTAAAGTTGTTTTAATTTTCCCAGTAGATTTTCTAAAAATACTTTTGCATCTTTTTCTTTTAAATTATATTATCGTAATTACGATTAGTAAGAGTGTATTCACACTTTGTACTCACTCCTACAACGTCGGCCACTTATTAAATTTCATTCAGATTTGTTTAATTACGTAGCTTGGAAGATAAAAATAGATGGAAACAAGCATTTGCGTCATGGATATATTGATGTGCTTAAAAAGTTTTCTATTAATTTTGTTGATTATTACAGGACAAAATGATAATTTACCAGTTAAACTAAATACAACCAACTTATTTTACTGTTTTTTAGGGTAAAAAAGAAACATGATTTAAAATTTGGCTGAATATGATAATTAGTGTTGTTACTACTCTTCTATATCATGCACTGGACCTTCGGCCGTTAAGCATAGACAGCTACGTAGTTTCGGAGTTTTGTCTTTTAGATGATCAATTTCCAATGCATTTAAGTTATTGGGACTATTTTTTTACTTTTTGTAAATTTTTTTTTAAATTTAGTTTATAAAATTATTTCGAATAAAATTATCTATTTAAACATCGCTACAGATACACTACACTACACCACTACTTACAAAAAGTAAATTTCGCCATCACTATGACAATATGATGAAGAAAATCCTGGGTCTTAAAAAAGCAACTTTTATATTAGCTTGTATTAGTAAGTGTTGACACAGATTAAAGTTTGGCACAGTAGAGTTTGTATGGGTCAAAGTGTTAGAAGTGCATCGAACTAGCACAAAATGGTACACACTGAGGTAAAAACGCCACAAGGGGCATTGCCACAGCTAGGTTCACACTGGGGTGGCATCGCCACCGCTGAAGCGCAATCACCGCTTTTCGTTCGAGCGCAGGGCTGAGAAAATGTCTGTTCTTAGCACTTTTTAAAATATTTATTTCTGAAAAATATGGAAAAATTGCTCATTCGTATTCAAGCACTTTTCCATACTATGTAGGGTAACTGACTTAATTTCGGCCACCTTTTTTTATTTTTTTGAATAAGTTTTTTCTGGCTTTTTCAATCAAGCCAAAATTTGGCCTAAAAATCAAACAATAGCTATATTTGTTATTCCAGTGCAAAATTTGACTATTTCTGTTACACTTAGAAATCAGTGAAGGTTTAAACTTTTTTTTAAAGTGGCCGAAGTTAAGGCGCGTGCCATTTATTTCGGCCACCTGCAAAAAACTGGCCATAACTATTGCTTAAACGAACAATAAAAATTTCTAAAGGTTGCAAATTTACCCTTAGGTATTGTTCTTGGTACATATAACTTAATTTTTCGCGTTTGCGAACTTTAATAGTTATTAGCAAGACTTTAAATAATTATGTCAAAACCTTAAAAAAACAAGTTTTAGTAATTTGTATTTTTTGTTTAATTTTTATTTTTGGCTTAAAAAATGTCAAAACAAAGTCAAAGGAGCAAAAAAAATTCTTTATAAATACGGTAGTACAATGATATTTAAAAACAGCGAAAAACGGCAGGTTCTTTCACCTAAATTTTCAGGTGGCCGAAATTAACGGAATCTTAAAATGCGCAGTTAGTTAAACGCATTGCAAAATGATTTTGAAGAAAATATCAAAACATGAAAATTAACAACCTTGAGCCTTAAATAGAAGATATTTTAAGGTTATATATTGCTTCGTTCTAAATTTGATGCAGTTTAAACACAAAGCAAAAATTAGGAAAATCACAAAAAATTCACTTTTTGTATGAAAATGTTGATAATGTAGAATAACAAAAATAAAAAATTTTTGCAAAAACACTTTATTCAACATTAATCCAGTTACTTTTGTGGTAGTTCTTTTGTGTTTTAAAAATAAGCCAATTTTCTAACACCCTAAATTGGTGGCCGAAATTAAGGCGTGGCCGAAATTAAGTCAGTTACCCTACGTGTGTTTAAAATTCGTAAAAAACTACTTAAAATTTATTTTTCATAAAAATCATTTGTTTTTTTTTTTGGCAATGCCACCTCAGTGTGAACACGTCCTATGTTTAACGTTGAACACAACAGCGCTGATTGCCACCGGTAATCAGCGCTGTTGAACCGGTAATTACCACCTCAGTGTGAACTGGGTTTAAGTGTATACGGCAGAATGCTTAGATAATAACCAGTTTTGGACGAGATTTTCTTCCCACTGTTATAGCAGTTCAACAATATTATTATGTTATTTTATTTTCAACAAACATTACATATAAGTATAAAAATCGGAAGAATTAGCGAGCCAGACCATTTTATACCCGCAATATAAAAAACCCTTTTACAAAACCAAACCGCACAGAGTCCTCTACGCAATCATTTTGCTGACAGTGCCTGTATGTATGTGAGCGCTTTGAATACTGCGAGGACTGAACTAAGCGTAAACTCTCTGCGTGCATTTATCAAAATCACATATAGGAAATTAAAAACAATATTAAATAAAACAAATATAATTTAATAAGTTTTTTTTAATGTAAATAGCGTGACTCACAGCTCACGACAGTGAAAGTGTGACACATACGGCCTATGTGTCCCTTCCGTGAAAACTCAAAGTTAATTGATAAAAGGCGATTATCTTTCCCCTTAATTGTCCGGGCTATTGTGTAATGGATCAAATTTCGCTTCTACTGGTTCGTCACATATTTGGTAGCCGATACACACCTCCAGGTATGTATACCAGTGTACACCCCAATTCTACAGAAGATAGACGTGCTTGTTGGGGCTGGTGCAGCTCTTCTCTTGGTGGGAAGGAGTGACACAAAACTTTAAGTACAAGCATTAATAAAAGGCGATTATCTTTTGCCTTAACTTGTCCAGCCTATGGTGTAATGGATAGCACGCCAGAGTCGATTTTGGCGGTTACGGGTTCAATTCCTGTATCGGCCAAATTTCTCAATAAATTTGGCTGTCTAAATTTTTCAGCGCCTGATTATTTTCACTTCTACTTTGAGTCGTCACATATTTGGTGACCGATACTCGGGTATGTATACCAGTGTACCCCCCACTTGTTCTAGGGAAGATAGACGGGCTTGTTGGGGCTGGTGCAGCTTTTTTCTTGGTGGGAAGGTGTGACACATACCGCGTATGTGTCCCTTCCGTAAAAACTTAAACTACAAGCGTTAATAAAATACGATTATTTTTCCCTTTAACTTGTCCCGCCTATGGTGTAATGGCTAGCACGCCAGAGTCAACTTTGGAGGTTACGAGTTCAATTTCTGGCCAAATTTTTCAATAATTTTGGCTGTTCAAATTTTTCAGTGCCTGGTTATTTTCGCTTCTACTTTCGGTCGTCACAAAAGTAAAAAACACCATATGATATGCTGTTGAGCTTTTTCAAATATTCTGATGAAAATTTTAACGAAATTCACATTTTTTTATGACGTCTTAAATTTATACGATTTTTTTTGCGATTTTTTCAACAAAAAAATACCACTGGACATGTGTAATATTTTGCTGATAATATTATATGTGCGCTGTTTTTGGGGCCATATTCCAAAATATAAATTTTTTAAAAGGTAACCTCCCAGAATTTTAGGGGGTCAAAAAACCTTTTTTACTGCTAATATTTTTTTGAAACTGGAAAAAAATAAATACTAAACACAACGGGCTTACTTTTTATATTTAATTCTTCTGGAAAATTTTTTCATTAAGCTTATAACAAGCTCTCAAATGTTACTTATTAATAGTTGGCTACATTCTAGCATTTTACGTTCCTCTTGGCAAAGGCAGTTTGTTCTTCAAATGAATGATGCTGCTCCTATTCAAAATTCAGAGATAAAATTTCGCTATATATTCTGTCAATAAATGTAGCACAATTATGTTTTAATAATAAAACTTTGCGTATTAAGAATAATTTATAATATTAAATTTGTAAAAAAAGTAAATGAAACGATTCAATTGACATGCAATATGCCATATTTATTGACAAGGTTGTGCTCAGTCTTTTTATTATCACGCAAACTATCGATAAGTTTGAATTTTGCGATGAATTGAAAATATAAGAAATATAATATACATATAAAAATTAAGCTGACCGTCAGTTTTTTGTCAAAAAATGTTTGAATTTTATTTGATGAATTAAAAATATAGGAAATATAATATAAAATATAAAACTTAAATTGGCCATAAGTGTTTTTAACTTCGCAATAGATTGTCCTTTGGGAAACAAGCTTCTTAAAATGTAAACAAACACGAAGGATAAAGCGTTTATTGATATCATGGTGAAACGTTTCGACAATTCACATTTGTCATCATCAGTCAACTAAAAATTATATATTTGTAAACACGACAAGAAAGTTTGAAATTATTTCTTGTCGTGTTTACAAATATATAATTTTTAGTTGACTGATGATGACAAATGTGAATTGTCGAAACGTTTCACCATGATATCAATAAACGCTTTATCCTTCGTGTTTGTTTACATAAGTGTTTTTATCAAAAAATTTTTTGCCTTGCCAAAATATTTTGGTTTATGTATGGTTATATTATCTTCCGAACAAAATGTGTGTCCAGCTATGTCAAACTTATGTCCAGCTTAAGTTTTATGTTACAGGACAAATGGTAGTTTACCACTTAAACTAAATACATCCAACATATTTTACTGTTTTTAGGAAAAAAAGAAAAACAATTTAAAATTTGCTGATTATGATAATTAGTGGTGTTACTACCTTTCTACAATCATGCACTGGACCTTCGGCCATTTAAGAAGCAGAGGAAGCTACGTAGTTTTGGGGCTCTTTTATTTAAATGAGCGATTTTCAGTGCATTTAAGCTTAAAATATTTTTAAATTTTTTTTCGCGTTTTTAGGACTATTAAATTTTTTTTAAATTTAGTTTAAAAATTTTTTTTGAATATAATTATCTATTTGAACATTATTATAGATACACTACACTACACCACTACTTACAAAAAGTAAACTTCGTCATCACTATGACCAATTTAATGGAAAAAAACCTGGGTCTCAAAGAAGCAACACTTTTGTATTAGTAAGTGTTGACACAGATTAGAGTTTGGCGCAGTGGAGTTTGTATGGGTCCAAAGTATGACAAGTGTATCGAACTATAGCGCAAAATCACACTGAGGTAAGAATGCCACCAGTATATTTCCACCGCTAGGTTCACACTGGGGTGGCATTGTCAACGTTGGAGAGAGAGAAAAATGACACTTATAACGGGTGTTATAAGTCGTATCTAAGTTTCATCTTTATAAAGAAGTGTTAAAATAAAAAAAAATTGCTTTAATATTACATATTATATAACAAAATTAATTCTCAAAACATAGTTTTTGCCCTAAAAACAGCTATGTTATAGGTAATAATATTATATTACCTGTGCAGCTGATACGTCTATATTAATAGTTTTTATATGAAGACGTAAAAAATATTTATAAATACTTGATTTATTCGTAATTTGCTTTTGTACTATTTTTATTTTGACATTGCTCAAAACAGAGAATACAAAAATTGAGATGGTTTGATAGAGATAATTTTTTTGAAACCTTTGTGTTAAATAACCTTCGAACTGTTTTGGTAAAATTTTTCTAACCCAAACATTTACCTTTCAAAAATAATTAAGAAAAAGTTTTTAGAACTTTCTGTACTTAATAATTTTTCATTTATTTTATTATTATTTTTTTGTTATAAAAAGTACAGAAAAAATAGGCACATGTATTTTTAAATCCTTTCAACACCTTAATTTTAAATTTTTACAAGAGGTGTATCTCAATAAAACTAAAAAAATTTGCCCTTGTTTTTAGACTTTTTATAACAAAATTGTGTCTTATGTCTTATAACAAAATCGTGACAGAACTTATGTTAGTGCAAAATGTACAAATACAGACAAACTTTTTTAACTATTAAAAAAACTTATTTCAGGAACCATTAAAAACATATTAACGTAAAAATGTTACAATGTTTCAATAAGGTTTTCACCACAGAAATCACTAAAATCAAAAAAAATTTTTTGACTTTGAGCGTCCCTTAAACTTAAGACCAGTGCGCTGTTTCATAAATGTTACTAACATTTGATTCTTTGTAAATATTTACAAAGAAATGAAATCCTATGATAAAGCATAGGGATTTTTGCAATTAATATTTATGCAAATTTTTGGTTTTTTATAAGTTTTTCCAAAAGTCTATTGCATTTTCATTTCTTTGTAGCTTTCTACAAAAAAGAAATGGACTTCAACAAAAAAACAGCATGTTGGGAACTTTTATGAAACAGCGCCCAGAAGGAACCTACTTATCAGAAGGATCAGTTATAACAGAAATGAAATAAATATTTCTTCTGTAGACTGTCAAGATTTGTTGCAATACTGCTTGCTAAGAGCAATATTTTTATTACCACCCGTTTTTGATCCTTCGTCAGAAATTATGTTGCCATTAAGGTACGGTTGTTTTAAACACAGTATAATACAAGTGTTCAAAAAGTATGAAGCTTTTAGAGGCTTTTTAACCTATTTTTTTGTAACATCCACAACGATGTGTTTAAAAATTTAAACTTCGGAACGAAACTCTGGCCTGCTGCTTTATGCTGATTTATTTAATAACTAGAAAAGTTTTTAATAATAGGATTAAAATTTCAAAATTTTTTATTGTAAACTGAAACTTTTTAACGTTTAATTTAACTTTTTTAAGATTAAAAATAGTATCAAAAAAGTTCTTTTAAATATCGTAGAACTATTGAAAAGCTAAATAAACTTAAAGTTATTCAATTCCGAATCGGAGCTTCGAGTTCTTTACACTTTAATTGTCCTAAGGGCCGAGTATGATATTCAAGGATACAAACCTACACTACTAACACAGCTAAATTTTATCAAGGTTAACACAAAAAATTTTGTATTTTGTTCACTAAATTTCCAATCGATTTTTTGCAAGTAAACTCGCAAATATGTGATTTTTTAGCATATATAACTGTGCAAACAGTTATCTGTGCATGTAACTGCTTTTATCGCGCAGCGACTGCCTGCTTAATAATGGATTTTTCGCGCAGGTATTTTTGTGCAAGAGGGCACAGATTATACTGCAAAAAGCTGACACTGCGTAAGGCGATTTAAGGTTTAGGAATTTGAAGCTGGAACTTAAAGCCAAAAATAAGAAACTTTAAGCTTTAAATGGATAACTTGAAGCCGTAATTTGGGAATTTGGAACCGAAATAAAAATCGCTAAAACCAATACTTAAGCCTAAGCGAAGCCTAAAGCTCAAACCATTTTTTTCTTAAGGGCTCCAAGTTCCCATTGTTCGCAGCTCCAAGTTTCCCAAAATTTCCGACGGCTTCAAGTTCCCTACTTACGGCTCTAGAGACCCGTACGTTCAAGAAACTGCTGCGCATGAGAACAACACAGCATAAAAAAGCTGAATTTTTTAAAAGGCAAGCAACCTGAAATTCGCGAGTAAATCTAGTGTCAGCTGTATATTTTTTTAGTTATATATTCTGGTTTTTATACATGCAAAAAATTCGCCAGTTTTCGGCAAGTACATAGTTTATTTTCTTTGACCCATAGTCAAAAAATGTTTTAAAAAACCAAATGTGATGAAAATTTGTTAAAAAGTTAATTTATTTAACATCAATTCTCAATTTTTGGGAGTTCTCGAATGTAACCCAACAGCCAAAGAAACGCCTATAAAACAATTTTCTAAGTGAGGAGTTTTATAATTTCATATGTTCATGGCGAGAAATTTACTTGCTCAATAAACAGCATAAAAGAATGTGCTGATAACTCAACGAATTTATTTACAATATAATAAAAACAATAAAACGGTTTTATGCAGATTCATATTTTCATACTTTTTTTAATATATAATTTTGAATTTATATATATATTTATAAAATTACATATAGGCAAATCAAACCTCGCTGACCTCGATGATTTGCAGTATTGAATCGTATTTAATCATAGAAAAATTTAAATTTTTTAATAAAACAGTTTAATGCCAAAGATTAAATATTATTAGAACAATTATTTGTAAAATCATCAATTTAAAAAAATCTACATTTTTAAGGACTAAGGTTGTACTAATTTTATTGTATATGTTGTAAAAAATCGAAAAAATTATGCATTTCAAATGGTTTAAAAAACGTCATAGCCGCACAATTTTGATTGATCCTCTCAATTCTCCATACATACATTTACAAAATGAATTAGATATAATTCTACATAATAAGAATTGATATAAACTATAGGAGAAACAGTCATCAATATTGACATTCACACTTATTGTATTGTGTAAAAAAAGAAAAGCGAAATATTTGCTTGTTACCAAAAAAAACAGTAATCATCAGCATTTTTTTGGTTTTAATTTCCATAAATTTAAAAGTTCTACACTAAAATAATTATATGTGATTAGATAAATTTATACGGTTTATTACGAATTATAAACTGTATTAGGCAATAAAAAGAAATAGACTATTTTGGGCAGCTCGTAATAATCATTTTAACAAAAATCCCAATGGTTAAAAATTGTTTTGATGCATCGATATTTACGCAATAAGCTTCCGCTACTTTTAGCAATAATTGGAACAACTGTTAGTCAACCTCAAATTACAGGGTTCATTTTAACAAATATCTAACTTAACGTTAAAAAAACATAACTTGATGGTATGCATTGCTGTCAAAAGTAATGGTTTATATAGTAAATTTCAAAAAATTTAAAAATCAACATATTTTCAACTGAAATACACGTGCATTTATTTAACTGATCTATTCTGAGAAAAATTAGGTATAATTTAGATTTAATACTAATTGCAAAATGCCAAATCCCGAATTTGTTTCAATAATATTTATAATAGTTGCAAGTATTCAAGCCACCGATTTGTTTTTAAATAATAGTAAACGTATGACGTTAAAAAAAGAAATAATTGTATAAGTGCCAAAAGGTTTTTTAAATCTAGAATTACTACCCCATCATCAAAATATAATCTTAAAGACGCTTCACTTGTCGTGTAACTGAACGTGTCAGGTTACGCGGCTGCGGGAAGTGTCCGCTTTCCTGACAGAAAACTTGACAGGGAAAGAAAACTATTTGTTGCGGAACGATGCTCATCAGACTTCTATGATCTCACCACTGACAATCAAATTATTTGCTTTTTTTAACCCAATATTATTTTTTGTTGTGTTACCCAAACAAAATTTTTGATTAGTTTATTATGCCCTTGCACTCTCGCGGTAACTAATTCATTTAAAATATGTCAAATAAAATAGAGGTTTATACAATAATATGTGTAATAGAAAAACTCTATGAAAACATTTATGATAATTTTGATTATGGTTAAATTGTTAGATTTTGTAGGTGTTTTAGGAAATGAAAGGTTAATTGAATTTTTGTGGGATTTCAAGCAACTTTTTTGTGCGGATTTAGGTGCAAATTCGAATAAAAATATTACTTTGCAAAAAAAAAATATTTATAACGTATCATTTTATCGCCTGCTTTAAAAACACTACCTTTTAAATCACAATAAAAATGCGGATTTTTTGTTTTTAAAGGATTTGTCGTAAACACTTAAAACAAAGCTATTTATTTTTTTATGAAAGATTACGATGGAAATTAAAATGTAAATGAAAGTCTTGAACAAGATTTTGCATACGATATTAGTAAACGGAAGCAGAATAAAAATGAAAACTAGAAAATACCCACAAATTCTGATTTGACTCCTTCCTGTTATTGTTGAATATCAATAGACTGAGGGGCGGAAAGCTTTTTTCACTCAGCGTATTTATTTTTAACAGTAAAACAAAGGAGTCAAATTCGGAGGAAATACACGTTTTTTTAATTAATTCAGGAATTATAAGGTTTTTTCTATAGTGCATTCTATTTTAATATTATACTTTATACAATTTTGGTGTTTTTTTTGTTCAAAATTATTTTTCCTACAAATTTTTTGGGTATTTTTTGTTTCCGTCTTTATCTCGCCTTCCTTTACTACTATCATAAGCAAAAGTTTATTTCGAAACGTTCTTTTATATTCGAATTCTTGTCGTAATCCTTTAGAATGAACCATTTGTCATAACCACAATTTAAACCATTAGACTGTATCAAATAATATTATATGCTAGTTTTTTATTTAGGTATCATTATGTCCTCGATTACTGATTCGATGAAGGCTGCACCAGCCGGAGTTGTTTCTTTGTATACCGCATAAGATTCCTAACGATCATAGTAAATTAGTAAAATAGCTATAAAAAACTGACATAACTAATAAAGTTTTTTTAATATTATCTTTTTTTGTGAAAAGAAATGATTCTTAATCTTACATAGGTGAAATTGAGGTATCGAAAATCACTTCAGACCGATTGACCCCTGTTCAAATTTGAATAAAAATCCCAATGTTTTAACGGCTAAAGTTGATTGATTTGTTTTGTGAAAAATCATAATTAAAAAACGTTCCAATTTGCTTTTTTAAACTTCATAACCACACAATTTTAATAGGTCCTCTCATATGTAACTCCATACTATTTAACGAGATCAGATAGATATAATTGTTTCATGGAAACGTAAAGGGCGGCATGGTTGTCCACTTAACGTTATCTCTGTGTTGAGGTGAGCATTAATTTAATGAAATTCCGTTATGGTCAAAAATTCTTTAATTAAACTTTTTTTATTGTATATTTTGATGAAAATAAATGATGCAGTAGACTTTTCTACATATTTTTATATTTTGTAAATTAAAAAAAATTAATAGTTCAAAAAACATAATGGTTTGAATCAATCTTCATTAGCTTTGCCATAACTTAACTTATAGTTCAGAAGTTTAAAATTAATCATATTATAGTTAACATAATATAATATTTTATAATAAATCTTAAAAGTTATTTTCCAGATTAAAAGTTATTTTCCAGTTTTTAGTATTTTCTTTAAACTTAACATTAAAGTAACCTAAAATAAACATAACTAGAGTTTTGTTTTATCACTTCTAGCAATTATTTTTTATCAGCTTAAGAATATTCGACACTTGATGCATATTAAAAATGCTTCAAACTGGGTTTTTATTATGCGACGTTCATTTTTTATAATGACAAAAATATATACTACAAATGGGCTGGAAAATTGAGTGTCTTTCCACGCCTTTTTTTGAGAAGCGTCAATTTATGGCATTTTATTACGAAATACTGAATCATTACTCTATTAAGATATAAAAGCGCATAACGTAATATTATAATATTTTATGAATTGTAATGTCTGTCAATGTCGGACTGATCCAAAAACTTTTTTTGCAATAACTAAAGTTTAAAAACTGCATAAAATATTACCTAATATCAGTCATGCGGGTTGAATGTTAAATGTCATTGGTCATTGCGGTTTGAACAGTTTATGGGACAGGTTTTTTACTTAGAAAATGACTTATAGCTTTTTTATGGTATGAAAAAAATAGTAATAATTTTTTTAGCAAAAAATGTTTAGCAAAAAATAAGCTTGAAAATTAAAAAAATTAAGCTTAGCTATGAGGGTAGAAACCCCTAAAATCATAGCAACAAAATCTTTTTTTAAAGACTTTTTTAACATTAAATTATGATTTCAGTTTTGTTAAGATATTTCTAATTAGTGTAACATAATTTTTGCTGATATTTGAATACACTAGATTTAAAATTGATTAATTTTTCAAATTTGTTTTGGTTTGCGTCATAATAGTATCGAAGAGCCAATCAAAGTCAAAAATGTCTTATGCTTGAAATTACGACATATTTTAAACAAATATTGGCAAAATTCAACGCAATTCTTTCCGTTTTCATGATACTAGTTCGTCAGTTTAAGTCTTAAAAAAGGCTTAAATAAATGCCACACGATCAGTGTATAATTTGTATTTTCTTATTATATATGCAAAAAGAACCACAAAAAAATTAACAATCTAAAACTCATCTGAATTACCCTAAATGCACTGAAAAAACTTATAGAAAACTTATATAATGAGGAGCCTGACAGATGAATATTTTAAATTTTTTCTTTTGAATATAAAATTAAAAAAAGATGAAGCAGCACCCGCCCAAAAAAACAAGACAAAAATTTTAAAAATTCCGCGTCCAAATGTGCAGTTCAACACTACACCGCAAGCAAACCTAAACGGTTTTAGCTTGCTAGCTTGTTTAGGTAGGAAAAAAGACTTGCTCTATTAAAGAAGTTTTAAAAACTTGTTAAATAATATGCACAAACAAAAAAGTATTCGTTTAGATATCTAATAAGGACAAACAAAACAAGTATTGATTTAAATATGACCTAAAAGTTTGTTTACATAATGTTCAAAATTCTTTTTCAAGGGCTCATGGACTTGAGCCGAAACATGTCGGATTAATTAATAAAAAATCTACGCTAATCTTTGTCTACATTATCTTAATTCAAATGGGACTACATGTCATACAACATTTATCTGATTGTAGTAGAAAAATACAACCTATAAACATGGTTTTTAATAGTTTAAAATCATGGTTCTAGGTTCCGCTTTATGGTTTTGGTAATGTGTATTACACAATTTTAGAACACAACACTTGCATATTACAATATTTTTTAATAATTTCTTCTGAACGTCAAAAAACAAAGAATAGGAAAAATTATGATAAAAAATTGATTTTTTTTTGATAAAATTAAATAAACATTAAGAAAAAAAACGACTTAGAATATAGCTTATTACAATATACATCTTATGAAGTCCATACAAGTTTTTTAAGTTGCAAATAACTTTCGTATTGAATAAATACTAATGGATAAATTTAATGAAGCTTCTTAACGCCGCATATTTTTCATAAATGTATAGCTTTCAGCTTAGTTATTACTGTGTGTTAAAAATAGACATTATTTATATGTATTTTGAAACCAGACTGGAAACATTAAATTACATACTTCCTTATTAATTTGCAGTTTTAGAAAATAAGATATATTTATATACAAAGCAAAACCACGTTTAAAATTGTTTTTTAACAACATATATAACCACAGCTAGAAACACTTACATATTTTGCTCATATTATTTTGTTAAGTTCTGTTGTTTTAAATGTTAAAAATAGCAAATGTATTTATTAAAGGACTTGAAAAAGATTTATAGTTATTCGATCATTAAAATACAAAATATTACTATATATTTCTGTATTAAAAGTTTAGAGTATAATCGCTTTATGTTAAATATGCCTGTTAAGAACAGTATTTTTTTAAAAAAATAATTTAAAACGTGCTTTCGTCCAACATACGCATGCTGGAGAAAAAGAGCTTCGATTTTCGACAGACGCGCGTCTGAAATTGTTTTTTATCATTCAAAAGTATTCTTGTTTTGTTTTAAATACTGAATTGTAACAAACTGGAAGTAAAATGGTTATTAAAAAGTAAAACAAATAGTTACCAGTTTCGGTAATTTTGTTGAAAAATATTTTTGACTTTTATTTTTCTAAAAAAATGATACTAAAATGAAGGTTTGGGTCGGCGATCCCACCATGAAACAATGTTCATCTCAGATTAAATGCATTTTATTATGAAATTTTTGAAACTGGAAATACTACAAATAATAAAATATTTATTTCACAAATTTTAGCTGCTTTTTGTATTAAATTTATGCATTAGAAAATATTTTTCATTTTAACCTAAAAAAATTTACATATGAAAAACCTTGGCTACTCACTAAATGGCTTAAAAAATGGTCAAAAGTTAACAAAAAAATATATTAAATTGTTTTAATATTGTTGTTAAATCTCCGGTTTTTTAGAAAAAATGAGTAAATAATATTTATTTCATAACGAATTATGATTTTGCGGCGGGACCACAGACCCAAAATCTTGCTATGCTAGGTACGTCCATAGTTACCTTTTTCGTCGTTTTCCTATGCTGCTGTGTGCACTTTGAGACTTGGGAATCCTTTGCCATTTCTGCATTTTTGGCATTATTTTGTTGTGGTAACTTTTGTGTTCAAAAACATTAAATTAACTTTTAGATCGTTAAAATAATTTAACATGACACTATCAAAAAAATTAACATGTTATATATGTTTGACACTATAATAGTTTTTTGAATGGTTAACAGATTTTAAGATGTTTGTAAATATAAAACAAGCTATTGAATTTTAGTTTATTTAATTTGTGCAAGACTTATTTAATGCAAAAAAATTTTGCATTAATTTAATTTGTGTTTAATATTAAAAAGATATTGCGATTAATATTTTGTTCAAAGTGTCCAAATATAAGAAATTTGTTTTTACTAAGTATTTGTGAGTAATTAAGGTAAAATATAATTGGGCTAAGTAAGATTAATTGGGGGAACTATTAAACTATTTTTCATAAACCCATAAGGTTTATATTAACTCCAAAGGGGTATGTGATTCTATTTGCTGTTAAATTATTATTAATATTATTAACTACTCCTGCACTATGAGAATATTAATAAATAAATAAATACATAAATAAATCAAATTGCTCAAAAGCTTCTTTTTTTCTGCATTTTTGGCAGTTCGACTTTAAAAAATATAAAAAATTAAAAAAAAAGTTCTTAGATTAGTCAAAATTGAACTTTTTATTTTTGACCTTTGGACACCTTGAAGAAAGTATGTAACGGGTTTAAGCAAACTTTTTGGCGAGATGTTATCACTTTTTTTCAGTTTAGTACACGTTTTTGTTTTTTTTTGAAAAGTTCAATATCCCGGTAAGCACGGTTTTCGAACCTGCCTCCGGAAGACTGGAGGCAGATAAAACTGTCTCGGAGGCAGCATGGAGGCAGGGTGGAGGCAGGTAGGAGGCAGGGTGGAGGCAGGTAGGAGGCAGGATGGAGGCAGGTAGGAGGCAGGGTGGGGGCAGGTAAAACTGCCTCGGAAGTAGGTAGGACGCAGGTGACCCTGCCTCCTATGTTAAAGCATATACAGATTAGGAGGCAGGTAGGAGGAAGCTAAAACTGCCTCGGAGGCAGGTAGGAGGCAGCAAAATTGCCGATGGAGGCAGGTAGGAGGCATATAAAAACTGTTTTTCCCAATTCAGGCACCCCGTTATTACCGGGATATGGTTAATTTAGCGATAATATCTTAAAATAATGTTTAAAAACACTGATAATTTTGTCGTCTAAATCAATATTCTTATTGCCTGGCAAAGTACAGTTTTATTAATTTTTTTTTCTAATCCATATTTACTTTTGTAAAACTTATAATTATTTGTTTAATATTTTTAACTTCTCAAAAATCACAATTTTATGCAGATTAAAAAATTTTTATAGAATAATACTCGAAGACAAAACACTAATAATATTAGCTAAGTGTATTTTTCATAAACTCATTTTGACTAATCAATTTTTCATATTAAAATTAGGTTGCAAAAACTTTTGCTAAACCATTACGCAAGCAACATTTGTGTTTTGCTTTTTAGTTTTGTAAATTAATAATAAACTTTTTTTCGCTAAAAAAAATTATAGGATTAAAGATTTTGTTTTTATGCTTTTATATTTTTCGACAGCCTATAAAACTATTGAATCAGAAGGGGCTGCTCACACATTCAGATCCAATCAACTTTAAGCACATTTTTCTCTAAAAAAGTTCTTATGATTTCAAGTCCCCGCCGCTTCATTTTAACACTTTATAGTTTCAAATTTTTGTAAACACTATTATTTAGCATTTTTGGGAGCATATTTCTGCAACTCTTGCTACTGTGTCAAATTAATAAATGAAAACAAGATCATAATCGCGATAAAACGCCCAAGGGCGCCGAGGAGATACGGATCTTCAGTGTGGAATTGGGACAGAAGTTAATGTTCTAAATAGACTGCCTTGCTTATTATTGATAAGCACATGAGACTAATTTTTCGTTCGCAACCCACCAGAAGGACGAACTAATGTGTTTTTGATAGTATGCAGCTTGGATTAAAAAACTGTCCTGCTTACCCGACAACAGCCGTCGTAGGTGACAGTCCAAAAGCCGCTTTTTTATTCTTTATAGTTTAATAATAGTACTGAACCTTAAACTATGATAGAAATAAAACACGGATTTCAAAAAAATAAATAGACAAAATTTTTTTACAGTTAGAAGATAATATAAGTTTTTAAAATTTAAAAAAAATATAAAAATTAATAATTTTTTAAACCACATAATCTCCTCACATAAACAACGCAAACATGAATCCTCTATCACATAAACATAGCCAAATTAAATGCAGATTGAAATACTATTGGAATATTTTTATTCTAATTTTAAACAATAATTATATACCTTCTAAAATATTTAAAACTTTTTTGATAAAAACTTAACCTGAGATATTTTTAAAAAAATAAAAGTATAATTTATGTTCAACCGCATAAAAATGCTTATTTATAAATTACATTTCTATTAAAAAACTGTTCTTGCGGGTTTATTTTATGACTTTGAGTTTTACCACGATCTAAAATATTTTTAAAAAGTCAAAATTAAAAACTAAAACAACTATTGGATTAGTCTATTACAATCCATCAATCTCAGGAAAAAAATAATTTGTATACGTGTATTAAATAGTTTGCATGAGCATGGTTTGCCCGCATCTGATTGCACGTGAAGTATAATGTTCAATTCAGTATTAGTATCTATGTTTCAGTATTTTTTGCATACAGTTTTTCAGCCAATTCATTAAAAGGATTCAACAGTTGGGAACACAGTTTTTCTCTAATGTTAGATTCAACGATTAAAAAATGCGAAATATAAATTAGAAAAAATCCGCGATTTTTTTACTTTTGTTTGTCTAATTATACTTATCAAGATGTGTAAAAAACATTTAGAAACAAAAAACTATTTTAGTAATTAATAGAAACAGTCATCCGTTGAGGTAAATAAGATGCAGAACTAATCAAACACCATAAAATTATTGCTCAGTAAAGTTAAATAATACTTGTATAATAAATTTTTTTAGCTGCAAATTAGTAGAGCATTGAAATTATGACTTTTTAATGTGTCAGCTACATTGTATATTGCTAAAACATAATATTTAAGCATGTTTATAAAGAACTCAACTAAAACTACATGAAGAATTTAGTCACTTTCGTATTGCAAGTTCGAAATTTAGTCAATTTGTTTAAATTTTTAAATAGTAAAAAAATCAAAGTTATTTATAAATATTTAATGAAAATAATATTATACCACCGTTTTCAACTCCGTGTGTTAAATTAAATTTATATTCGAATAATTATAAAATATATTGCATTATTTATTGCACGACTTACGTAAAACATAAACAATAACTAAAAAAACAATAAGATAATTTATAATTGAAACATATATTTTATTTATTGTATTGATTATATAAATCGTTTGCTTTGAAACGGTGATTTTATGATTTTCGGTTTAGTCGGCAATTCTTTTGTGTTGTCAAGTACTCACCAACCGTGGACTACTTCTTTTAAAATCGTTAGGATTTGTCACCGTGGAGGGCTTAAGAAAGCAGAATTAGCACTTCAAAGAATGACGAATTTTAGCAGCTTAAAAATTGTGCATACAAAAAACGTTTTTCAAAAATCTAACAACAAAATTTATTTAAAAGTTGTTTTTAAGTGTATGTTTCTAGGAAATTCTACGCAAATCAAATATTTAAAAAAATCTGTTTTGTGGTAATTTTAGAATTATTTCATGCGAAGGAAAAAGTATAAAAATAAAAAAAACGATTAGTTTTTTCAAATTTCTGTAAAATTGAGTTTATAACAATAAAAATTTAACTAAGTTTACGTTTAACATTTTTTGCCAAGTAAAAACTACGGATTATTTAAAACTAAATTATTTATCGTCGTTAATAAAAATAATTTATAATCAAGTCCAACTTCAAAACAAACTAAAATAGGCCAGCTTCAAAATATTTGTATTATTCGAATAATAATAGTATAAACAAATTTTGGGTTTGATTTAGAATATAAATGAAATATTTTTATTTTAGCCCCAAATTTTGACTCTAAAATTACTAAATCCTGCGTTAAAACTCATTGAAAAACAAACACATTGATACTTAAATTATAGAAGTAAACTTCTATTGAATCTGGTTGGCTTACAATCAAAATTCATATTAAAGACCGGAAACACTTGAACTTTTTTTACAGTTTTATAGAAGTTTTTTGCATTCTTTATATTTTGAATCTGCATACAGAAGTTTCCGTTTTGCGCCTACTTGAGATGTCTTGCAACAGAAAGTTTTTTAACCAAATACAATATAAAACGAAATTAAATTGGGTAGAATTAAATATTTTTGTCACAAACAAATTGAAAAATTATGTGTTATTTTTAAACTGTGCGCTGCATGTACTACTCAGTGACAATTATTTCACGCATATTCAGATTATATAAACTTATATTTAAATATAACTAATATCACTTAAAATTTTTGAAATAACAAAATTTAAACATAAATAAAGGATTTAATCACTTGATCCATGGAATTTAAATTCTTCTAAATCTGGTTACATATACACATGATAAACGTTTTTTTTTACAAAATGCCGTGAATTAAATATAATTTAACATTAGTCCTTTAATTTTCTAGCCTTACATTATGTTTTTTAAAGACAAAAATTAAGCGACAGCTATCGTTCTCGCAACGCCAAGTTGTTTGCTCGTTAACATTTGAATAATACTGAAAAATTCTTATGGGTTACAATGATTGATAAATACTTTAAATACTTTAAATAACTAAAAAGGGGCAAAAAATTTTATATCTCAACTATGAGCAACTTAACTTAATGACTATGAGCACGTCTTGGACGTAGAATGTAAATCACGTCCAAGCGTTTTAGCGTATAAGGGATGAATGGCGACCGGACGAAAAATTTAACATTGGGCAGCGGTGACGTATTCTGGTTTTGCTTTGGAGAAACGCAGTTTTTCACCCAAATGCAATATTTGTATCTAAGGACGATTTATCTAGCCATACGGCATACGCAGTTTATTTGATTGCTTTGCGAATGGCAAAATAACAATCGGCGACCGAAATAAAGGCAGGCCGAATTTAAGTCAGTTACCCTACATTGTGTTTCATTTAGATAAATTTCGTATATTTTAATGCGTCATTTTATTAATTCACTATTTTTTGCCTGTGATTATGGAAATGAGACAACTATTAGAGGAACTAATTACGTGCAGTAGAGTAATAAAAGCGTGCAGATAGCAAAACACATACAAACCAAATGAGTGTACAACAAACCTAAATTACCACAACTAATACTTATATTAAAATAATATTAAAATTAAAAAAATTTCAGGAAAATTCGCGTAATACGATAAATCTTTATGAACAAAAGTTATCTTATAATTATCCCAGCTATTCAATGAAAGTTTATACATGTATATGTACACAACCGGTTAATAATTTTTATGCGCGACATTTCCTAGCAACAGGTCTCCAATACAGAGGCTATATGCCCATGAATAAACAGTTCGGAAAATTGAATAAATGTCGTGTTTTTTAAATAATTTCAAAATACTAACCAATTAAATATTAATTTGTAAAAAATCTAAACCATAATAGTAAACTATTAAAAATAAATTATTATTTATATGGTTATATACGTATAATATTTTAATTAGTTTTAATGGTTTTTTTATAACTATGTAATTTTCTGTTGTTTGTATATTTCTATTATTTATTTGTTTGTACGATTGTTTATTTCACTTAAAATAGGATAACAACACCGATATTATTAATTTTGCAACTAACTATACAAAAAACTATGTTTAAAAGATCTTTTATAAAATTTTTTTGCCTTTTATACTAAAACTATACAAAAAAACTGCATTTAATAAACATACTCAATTTTGTTAGAATAATTTGAAACTTTATATAAGAAACTTAAAAGTGCAATTCTAAATGATTAGGGTTTGGATTATAGTCAGTTTTCAGCCGTGAAAACGATTTTAAAAATTATTTGTGTTTTTAGCTTAAAAAATATTTTTCTTAATTAAAATTTCACCAAGAGCAGTTCAAAAATAAAAAAATTATTCCACGAAACTCAATTTTGTTACACCAAGATTTGTACATCCAATTTTTATTAAATAATTTGTAGGGAGCATAATAATAACATTTTGGAAACTTAAATCCTAAAAACAAAAATAACGTGGGCTTCTGGGGACTAATTGTTTCTGAACTTAGAACCTTGCGCAAAATAAAGTTTGGTTTAACCAAAATCCTAAACCAAAAATGGTTTAAGAGCTTAACCACATTTAGATCACGCAAAACAGAGGGTGGTGTTTTTACAAGCACCACACCAAAATTGGTAAAAAAAATAACATGGTTTGGATTTTAAAGCACATTTTGACGATGACACCTTTGCTCATTTAATTAAGTAGTTTTTTTAATAATAGCTGTTCCGTTTCCAGAAAAGTCGTGCTTTATAAGATGCAGAATTGAATTGAAATGGTATATCAAATATTTTTGAATTAATCGTAAGTCTAGTCCAGTACGCACTTTGTAAAGTGTTGCTTTAAGTGTAAAGTGCCGGTAAATTATAACATTATATTTTTTCAGTACTTTTGACTTTTTGATTTACGAATAGACAAAATAGAAGTGCTTTTTAAAATTCTACAAAAACGTCTTTAGATAATGGAAGTTTTGCTGTTGTTCTTTTGGAACTGAATAAACAATAAACTGGTGTTGGAAATTTCAGTTTTGAAACCAACAAGAACCAATACTGCGACTACTACTACCAAAAATATATAACGCAAAATAACTCATAACTCTTATACCTCCGAGCTATACAACTCTTATATAAAAAATTGAGTCAGCGTATGCGATTATAATAGTATATTTTCAAAATAGTCCATTTAAATAGAAGCCCTATTATAATGATATACTTTCCATTTTAATTCACGTGAATTAAAAGTAGAGTATGCCATTATAATGGCATAAATTAATTTCATATTATATATACTCACAATTGTAATATTGCCTATAATTATTTCCGAACTCGAATATTCAGCCATTTATATAAAAAAAGCTCTTGGTTTCGTCTTTAATTTATTACTATTTAGTTAAAATTAATTTTTTTAATTATAAAAAGTTTTGTCCGATTTGCAAATTATTTGTATATGTAATTTTTTTATCCCAATCAAAATTGTTTTATTTATGCAATATTTCTTCAATTTATCCATTTCAAATTCAGGCTAAAATTATGTTATGCCATTATAATAGTATATTTTTCACTATAATTGGCGTAACTTAAAATGGCGAATATGTCATTATAATAAGGGTGTCATTTAAATGAAATATTTTTAAAATATGCCATTATAATGGCATACGCTAACTAAATTTTTTATATAAGGATTGCACTTTTGTGTTATATTACTTATTTTTACTATTGCTACAGACTTAACTAAATGCTACATCATAGATTTCTGTGCTTATTCAAAATATATTTATATATGCATATATGATTCAAAAGGTACCAATAAAAGATGTATGAACTAACATAATAATAAACTGTTATGATTTATTTTTTAAAAAACCTAAGTTTCCTATGGTTTTTAACATTTTATATAAACCAAAAGACATTTAGCAATGAAAGGTTTCTTTTATTAAAAATTTTTTGTTGACGATGGTTGTTTTGCTTGTGAAATTAATTTATATTAATTTATATGACTTATTAGTTAGTAAAAACCTAAATCATTATGTTTAGCGTACTATAACTTATTGATACAAGCCTCAAAAACGCCATGCGTCGTTATTTGATCCAGCAATGGAATTAAGTAAGCATTTTAGACTAGTCTAGAGTTAATTTTACAAATATTTGTATTTTCAATATGCAATTTTTTGTCATCCGTCAAATTTTTAATTCTAATTGGCTGCTGACAACAAAAAATTGCTGCTGCCCACAAAAATTTTTTCATCAAAATATCTCCACTGGTTCAGGAGATATTACCCTCAAAAAATTGCTTTTTTCGAGAATTTGATAAAAATTTAAGTAACAAAATATGCACTCAAAGAAAGCGGCTACTTTTTCCTTTAATTTTATACCTTGATTGTTAATATTGATGTAGTATTTGTCGGGATATCACGTTTCCCGTACAAAAAACCCGCGATTATTTAGCTAAAAATACGAAGTGTAGGCAAAAATGTTGAGCAAATCAAATCATTACCGTCATTTGGTGTTTTTAACAATAAATCGCGGGTTTTTTGTACGGGAAACGCAATATTTCGACAAATACTACATCAATCTTAAGAATCAAGGTATCAAATTAAAGTAGAAAATAGCCGTATTCTTTAAATAGATATTTTGTAACTTAAAAAATTTTTATATCCATTGAGCAATCTTTCAAGTACACAATTGTCGAAAAAAGCCATTTTCGGGAGGCATATCTCCTGAACCAGAGGAGATATTTTGATAAAAAAAATTTATGTGAGCTATTGGGAGCAGGGGTAAGGTTTTTACAAAAAAAAACAAACGAACACAAAGGACGCACGCACAAATAACAAGAAAAAAACAAGAGAAAAGAAATAAGTATAACAACCAAGCGGGACCGAGACACACACACACACACACACACACACACACACACACACACACACACACACACACACACACACACACACACACACACACACACACACACACACCACACACACAGAGAGAGAAAGAGAGAGAGACATTACGTCTATTTATATATAGATTTCTATTATTAACCCGTTTTTACGTCAAAATGAGCCACTGTCATTATAAAATACACATGAGTGTGACTCATTCCGTAGTTAGTAAGGTGCTGATGAAAATCAAAAAAAAATTCACTGTCGCATTTATTTTACGCAAATTGTGGCTCATTTTGCCATAGTAACGACAGTATAACGATCTTCTTGCGCAGTGTATAAAAAGACACGCGAAATTTGAGCAGCAGAAGCAGTTTACTTTTGATACGTTAAAATTTTAACTTTTAAATGCGGGTACTACTCGTGATTTGCGGTTATATGCATTGCTTTGTGAGAATAAAAGTGGGAGAAGCTAAAAATTAGAGATCTTAACGTTCATTGGAGATCACTTTTTCCAAGAGCTCATTGGCTTAAGCCAGGAGAGTATTGACCATCATGCGTCTTAGCCGCTCTTTTTGGCCTCAAAAATCAACGATTAAGAAATGTGAAAGTCAAAGATGCTGTGACAGTGCAACGCATGCAATTAAAATGTCAATCCAATGTAATTCTAAAGTCTGTTCAAAAATGATTGAGACTGAAAAAAATGTCAAATCAACTATTCTTAAATTTAAATCCGCAAAAAACGAAATTTGTACAGTTTAATTTGGATAGGCGACCTCAAACTTCCCTGTCCCTTAAAATACAAGATACAATAATACAAAGAGAGTTCAGCCATTCTTATCTTGGCCTTATTTTTGATGAAAAACTGAATTGGGCAGTTCATGTGGCCAGAAAATCTGCAAACCTTAAAAGATCGATTTCAGCATTAAATTTAATTTTTGGCAAAAGTTTTGCTGTGGACAAGATCTTAAAGATCTACAATCACCAATTGTTTCCATCATCATCATATGGCTTATCGGTTTACTATCCACAACACGTTAAATATAGAATTGCCCTTGAAGAAACGCAGCGTTTTGCACTGAGAACCATTCTTAGAAATCATCATTCCAACTATAAAGAACTTTTGCAAGCCTCCAACTGCCTTCCAATTGCCTATACTGCTCTTAGTTTCCGTGCTCGTTTAATCTATGTTTATCACCATGGTTTCCGGCCTTGGCAGGAGTCTTTTCAACTTCAGCAAAATCTTCAGCTTCGGCGGGCACAGCGTTTGGAGCAGCATCCTCAACAGTATAATATTCCTTTTGTCCGCTTAGATCGTTCCGATTCATCAAGCATACGCGAATCAATCAGAATATGGAACTCACTCCCAGAGAATATCATTGAATTCAATAAAAACAATTTTTTCAAATATGTAAAAAATCTTCAAAACATTGAGCAAATAGCAGCTGAATTTCCACAATATTATGGTTTTGATAACATCTAAATTATCTTTTAGTTCTTTGATACTTTTATCAGTGTATAATTTTTTGTGACGTTTTATTGTAGTAATTTATTGTAGTATTATTTCTACTAATATTTATATTTTAGAGTATTTAAGGTAAAATTTAATTTATTTAATTGGGGGTTGGAGGCACTGTATTAATAAACCCATAAGGTTTACTTTAACACCAAAGGGGTATGTGGTCCTATTGCATGTTAAATTATGCCTTCACTACTCCTGCGTTTTTGCAAATATAATAATAAATAATAAATAAAAACTAAATAAATATCTCGTTAACGGAACAGTTTATTCAGTCAATAATTATATCTAATCTACGTATAGCTAAATTAAAATTCTATGAACAATCACGATGATTAATTCAATGTACACAAAGGTCTCGGGAAGAAACGGAAATAATTCGTATATAACGGTAGTTAACTAAAAAAAAGAAGTGTAAAAAATATAGACAACCACTTGTTTTAAAAAAATGTTGAAAAAAAAGCCAAATAGTTGTTTTTCTAAACTTTTTATGCTCATTTTTTTAGTTCACCAACGTCATATACCAATTACATTTAATTTTTCTCGAGACCTTTGTGTACATTGAATTAACCGTCGTGATTGTTGAATTAACCGTCGTGATACGCTAATAAACCTTTACTATAAATGAACTGTGCCGTTAGCGTTAATTTTTCACCTCGAAAATTTTTTCCAATTTTACGTCTGGATTTTAACAAACTTAAAATATCATATAGTATTCATGATCACGTCATAGGTTTTGTTCTATGGAAATGGCTGTGGGAGGAGCTAATAGAATCACTTTTAGCCAGTTAGTGCTTGGGAAAATCACTTTTAGCCAATTATTCTCCGATGGATGAAAGATCTCTTTTTGTTTCATAAGCATTAATTGGCTAAAAGTCATTCTATAATGTTATAACTATGTAAAAAACATTAACACTGAACAATTTCCGTTTAAATAGAAGGGTTTGACTATCGTGTTTAATCACTTTTGAACAGACATTTTGTTAAAATTTTTGAAATTCAGAATAATTACAATATTTGAAACCAAAATTTATCAAATATTTTTTTCAATTCACTAAAAAATCATAAACTATATCGTATTATTTGCAATTTGATTGATATCAAACTGATTGTTAAACGGTTGCCCCAATTGAATTTTATTTACAGTTCCGATTTTTGATCATATAAAAAATCTGCAAAGACCGGTGGAGCAATCAACAGTTTTTCCAATAATCTAAATGAGAGTTTTATTACTGCCCAATATTTCCTTTTTGTTGAATTCTAACGTGAAAATTTTTCCACATGTTATTTGCGCATTAAAAAAATAGAAAAAAAATCCACTCAACCGTGCGCCACACACACCCCGGGGCAACCACACCGGCGTATGCCCAATACCCCGGTTTCTAGAATTCCAAAAAAAAGAATAAGAAAAGTAAACCACACCTACGTTCCCAACTATGATTATTTTGTCTATAAACGGTTGCCCTATTTATATTTTAAGCAATGCATTAATGAAAATTTTTTATCATGTAAAAAAATCAGCAAAGACCGGCGAAGCAATCAACAGTTTTTCCAATAATCTAAATGAGAGTTTTATTACTGCCCATTATTTCATGATTTTTGTTGAATTCTATTGTGAAAATTTTTCCACATGTTATTTGCGCATTAAAAAAAAACAAAAACCTATCCACCGTGCGCCACACCCTAATTTATTATAAAATTTCGCCCAAAAATAACAATATTTTTTTTAAAGGCCTTAGGGGCAACCACACCGGCGTATGCCCAATACGCCGGTTCATGCGACTTTTAGTCCAAGTGGTCAACTGATAGCTACCTTAAAAAAACAAAAACCCGACCGCCCCCCCCGGGCCCCCCCCCCGGCGCCCACAAAAAACAAGAAAAGTAAACCACACCTACGTTCACAATTATGATTATTTTGTCTATAAACGGTTGCCCTATTTATATTTTAAGCAATGTATCGATGAAAATTTTTTATCATGTAAAAAAAATCTACAACGGCCTGTTGAATAATTCAGAGTTTGTTGAATAATATATGTAATAGTTTCTTAACATACTTCAGTTGAATATCATTACGCTTTTTTTTATTATAAAGTCTGAATGCTTAACACATGCTTAAATTTTCATTTGAAAGCTAAAAGAAAATTGAACCTAAATATCCTGGATGAAACTTTTTTTCCCACATAATACTGGTCGGGCTATTAAAAATTTTCCACGCTTTAACAATTGAAATAATTTTTTTAACACGTAATATTCAACAGTATTACATAAAAAAACTGAACTAAAAATGTTGCGTTCGCATCTTTTTAATTTGCAAATTCTACTCTCTCAGTCATGTTACTGGTTTTGGGAATACACAAATAACGTATACGTATACGTTAACGTATACGTACCCCAGCTTAACGTATACGTTAAGGTGGGGAATTATCCACATGTTATAAAATTCAACAAAAAAGCGTGGAATATTTAACAATACCACGTAGAAAAACTGTCATGTAGATTATTTGAAAAACTTTTGTTTATTTTACAGGTCGCAACAGATTTTTTTACCCGAAGAAAAATTTTCCAGATATATTGTATAAAAAAAGTTAGAACAAATATCTAAAGGCTTCCTTTGGACAAGCCAAAACGTCCTTTGGACTTTTTTTTATTTCATTTGCTACTTGAAATCTGTCCTTTGGAAAAGTCCAAAGGACAAAGTTCAAAGGACAAAGTCCAAAAGGAAAAGTCCAAAGGACGTTTTGACGCTGTGTTTGTCGTTTAGACAAAGTCTAAAAGACTCTTGTCCTTTGAACTTTGTCCAAAAGACGTTTTTACATAAGTATAAACCAGCCTTAAAGGCTGGTTCTTATAACAAAACTTCCTTTGGACAAAGTCCAAAGAACAATTTCAGAAAAGCCAATTCGTCCTTTCGACTTTTTACTTTGGACGAATTATGAATGCTACTTGAAACTTAGACTTTGTCCAAAAGACAAAATCCGAAAGGAAAAGTTCAAAGAACAAAAAGTATGAACACGTTGTTTTTTGGATTTTATCCTTTGGACAAAATTAAAGGACAAAACCCAAAGGACGTTTTGACGCTGTGTTTGTCTTTTGGACTTTCTCCAAAGGACGTTTTGTCATAAGCATGAACCAGACTTAACACGCAGTCGGACATTTTCATATTTTTATGCATTTTTGATAAAACCTAACTAAAAATGATAACCAAATTACTTTCTTCCGTTTTCATGATGTCCAATATACAAAGCCCTGTCAGCACAAAAGTAGTCAATGAGGCCATTTTGATGCAATGAATGCAAAACACGAATAAACCAAGAAAAAACATTAGACTTTTATACTTAAAACGTTATTCAGAATTTTGTTATCTGATAACCTTTTTACCAAATATAATGATGATTGTTAAGATTTTTTTATGATTGAAATACAAATGAATAATAGACCTAAGTCTGGGTTATTTAACTTTTTCTGTTAAAAAAATTTCAAAAATAAATTATTTTTTCAAAAGCTTATGACATTCATAATCATCAAAGTTACTTTTAAATATTATATAGATATAAAATCACTAAAACTTTTGAATTTCATTATCATTTTAAGTTTTAGAAAAATTTGATGGTCTAATGGTCTTTATGATGTAATCACAAGTTTGTTATCGGTTTATGATTGCATTTGAATTAAAAAAATTGTATAAAAATATAATATTTGCTATAATATTAATTTATATATAAACTTAGAATTTTTTTAGAATTCTGAAATAATGAGCTACAGCTTAATTTGTCATTATCTTGTGCGCTACACAATAATTGTACAAAACTTGCACAAAAACACAAATTGAAAATTTTTTAGTGCAGCTAGAAAAGAAATTTTGTTTGTAAAATATTTGAAGTTTTTAAGAGGTACTGTAGTTAATTTTGTTTGATTTTGTGACCAAACTAAACCAACGTATTCGTGAATATACCACAGTTACTCAATTTTAGAGGCTTGTTTTATACACATTTTTTTTAATTTTGGCTATAGCCAATAGTTAAAAACCTTTTAGAAATATTGTTTTCAAAAGCGTTAACCTCCATTTGTTAAATTTATTTTTTTGCTTTAAAATATTTGCTCTCATAGTATTTCTGGGTTTAATATAAAACATACAAAAAACGAACAAAATGTGTCGAAATCGACGGGAAAAATACTAGTAAAAAGAAGTTTAGATTTTATTAGTTTTGTATGACATAAAAGTTTGGTTTTAGTTTTGTTGTTTTTTGATTAATTACAAGCATTCTTTTAACAAAAATCAACCTTTTAACATGTGCAATTTCTGTTTTTTGGATAGTTTTAGCCTGGGTATTTTATTAAAATTCAATCATCGCAGTTTTGAAAAACGATGACACATCATTAATAAGAGAAAAACCGCAAAAAATTTGTTTCCCACATAACTGCTGCTCTTGGTTTTATTTAACACAGTTTTGGAATTTAGGGTCGTTGGCGCCTAAGGAACTTGGAACCGAAAGATGTTAAAGCCAATTACGACACTCCAGTTAAAGCTATTGCTAAGAAAATCTAAGCAAAAACTTTTAAATCAAGCTAAAAACAAGCAAATAAAAAATATAACTTTGAATAGCTCGAAAATTGCTCGGCTATAAGTTCTTAGGCTGTATCAACCTTGTACCAGTTGATAAATTTTGATGTGTTTGGAAAAATTTACTTTTGGTTCAATTTTCTGAAAAACTCACATAATAATAAAAAAAATTTTCAATCAGGGAAGAGCGCGGAGCGCTCTTTCCCTTATATTAAATGGGTTAAGTCACTGCGCGGTTAACCGTTGTTGATGGCGTCATCAAAATCAACAAAACCTATAATAGTTTTTTAGCCAATTAAAAATCTAAACATTCTACATAACTAAAATATTACTCATATTTTTCTGATAT
>JASAMX010021651.1:0-19192 GCA_030248175.1 Microlaimidae sp. YZB2_3
TGTAGCTACTCGTTCAGTTACTCAAAGAAGAAGTGTAACAAGTTTTTATCGAAATTCGAAAGTTTAACAAGTGCATTGCAAAATCTTACAAAATATAAAAATTATTAGTTGCTCTAAAACCAAAGCTTTAAAAAAGAAAAAAACAACACGACATCTATATTTTGAACTTTCTCAATTCGGTTGTTCTTAATTATTCTCTTAAATCATGCTCCGCAGCTTCAGCTATTAAAAAACAAAGTTTCTTCCGCCTTTTAAATAAGTATTTTAAAATATATTTAACCTTGAACTATGTTTTAGTAATTTTAGTGACTAATTGAATGGATTTTATAAAAAAAAAAAATGTTTACAAAAAAATTTTAAGTATAAGGCTTTGATTATTTCAAAAAAATAACACACAAAATAAAAAATAGTCTTCAAGGCTCCTGGGAGTTAGTGGGGTTCGAACCCTTTGACACCATACTTTGGAGCTCCGGGAAAATCAAAGGGGAGGGAGCTCCGAAAGCTTGGCCCCTTAGAACTAGCGGTTTTAGGCCTATTTAAGCTTTAAATACATTTTAAAATAATATTATATGGAATATTAAGAGTATTTCTATTGTTTTAAATAAGTTTTGAAAAAAATTAGTTTACAAAAATATTTCACAAAATAATCCATGACTTCACTCTTTAATTAATTAAAAATGAAATTAATAAAAAATAGAGGTCTGAAATTCGAGTGTGCTTTGGAGCTGGTAAAAATTGGTAGCTCTCCGAGAAAAAGTCACTATTGGGGATGATCTAAACCCTCAAAAACAGAAGCTTCGCTTCGGCTTATTAAGCTTAAAATATCTCTTCAGTTATTTTTATATATTTTTTAAAACTATTTTTTATCGTTTCAAAACATCTGGAGTTCCAGAAGGCGTAACATATTTTTCTTTTATTTTTATGTTTTAAATTTTTGTTGAAACTAAAATAAAAGCTAAATTAAATCTGATTAACGATTCAACGCAAGTGACTGAGTCGCCCAACAAAATTTATTTAAAAACCACGAAATAAAATGTATTGTTTTAAAAAATAAAATAATAACCTTATTCATTCTGTAATATTTTTACACCTTATAATAAAACTATAATCCGGTGCGTCTTTGATAATTTTTATTTTGAAACTTGATTATAACATTGTTTCGAAAAAAAAAACATAAAATAATGATGTAGAAATTTTGTATAAAGTATGATTTTGTGTGTGTGTATTTGTAAAATATTGGGTTGAGGCACGAAAAGTAAATTAATTTTGTAAAAAATTATATAAAAACTACATTTAAATGCAAAAGAAACAAACTTTGTTAAAAAAAACCATTATAAGTCAAATAAATGCTCGATTATTAAAATGAAAATTACAGGTGGGCGAAAATATAATGAGGAGGGGAGGCGAAAATGTCATGGCTCAGCCTATGAGGAAATCGCCAGGGGGCAAAATATAATGGCTCAAATCGATGCAGATTCGCCGGGGAGCAAAAATATCATGGCATCGCGCTATGGAGGAAATCGCCGGCCGGTCGGCGATAAATAGGGGGGCGAAAACATCATGCGACACCGGCATTCTGCACGTTAATTATAAAACCGCACGTCACATTATAATTACAGTAAACATCGTGGTGCGTGCCGGATATACTTTCATGATAAGCGTGTTTAACTACGAAGAGTCAATAGACCGATATCAAATGATATTGATTGTTTCAATAAAAGTTTTTATCAAATTTATTTAAACCTGAAAAAAGTTTTATGAGTCTGATTATTTATTGATGAAAAAGATTAATTTTATTTTTCAAGACTCAAATAAAAGACCAATGCAGGCTTCATTCTTTTTATAATAAAAATAAGGTTATAAAGCAAAACAGATATTGCCAAGTGTAAGACTAAACAAAGCTTATATTGGAGATAGTACAACCTTGTTAATGAAACTAAGCACTATTGGGGACAGCTTTCATAGTTACCATTATGATTGAAAATAAACTCATGTTTTATAAAGCCGAGTGTTAATTATGAAGAATTACGATGAAAATTTGAATGTATAAAAACTCGTAGAAGATTTTGCATCATGATAATGAAAAAGTAGGTGGAATAAACAACACCAAAAATACCCACATTACAAAATAAATTGTAAACTTTTATGACTTTATTAGCTTTGTTTTTAAAATAAATGCGCATAAAATTGTTAAAATAATCATTTTATCTTTTATAAAAAAGAGTTCCATAAGGTTCCATTTACAAACACCAAAATTAAAACATTATCAAGAGTTCTAAAAAACGTGCTAACATAAAACAGCACCTAGTTAACGCGCGTTAGTGGACCGGCCCCAGAGGCAGAATTTAAAATGCAAAGAGGTAGGTATTTTTTTGGTTGAACTTTATGGGTCTAATTCAAGACGTTATACCCTCTTTACAATATTTATTTTATTTATCACTAGTAAAAGTTTTTTTATATTAATAATTTTTTTATAAATATTCAATCCAGACTGTAATTCATTGAATTCACACTAAAAACATTGTCTGCTGGCGGTTTTTTTTTACAAAACTTTCGATTCGGACCAACCAAAACATATCTAAAAAATATCTCCACAGTTTTAAAAGTACTAATATACGTAGGCGTTTTTTAAACACCTGAAAAATTAATCTGGTTTTGTAACTTTTTTTAAAGGACGGGGATCCTAAAAATTCGTTAATAATCGGCGAATTTGGATGAAACTTTGCAAAAAAATCTTGGTAGCCAATTTATTAAATTTGGTTCTATTCCGAGCAGACAAAATGACTAGAGTTTTTTCCGAAAAAACTCAAAAAAATGTATAGGGTATAGTTTAAGTTTCGTATATGGTTTTTAATAAAATTATCATTTACATAAAAATACTTGTAAAGTTTACAAATGGGTACTAAATTGTTTTTTGTTGCGAAAAATAGCGGAAATATTACTAGGAATAGCGAAAACTTAGATCTTTTTAAAATTTTGCTGGTTCTTATATAGGCACCTTGCACTAGAACTCGGTTTATACATGAAGTATGCAATATACATAAGTGTCACCATAATGGATAATTACCGTATCTCCTACTTATCTTTCGTAGTATGCAGATCAACTGATCGAAAGCGCGCAAAATTTCGATAAAAATCAAAAATCTGGGCAATAAAAAACAAACAGATTGCTTTAGTTATTGATAATGATTCAAAATGTATGATGTTTATTGAGTTTTTTCGGTTGGTTTATGTTGAAGATAATAATATTGCCCTATATTCAATATAAACCAACCGAAAGAACCAGATTTTCCGGATAGGGTTCCTAAACATACCGGAATTAACTCGTTGTTTTTTCTCAGTTAATGTAGTAGCCAAATAGTTAGCTGTTGCTTGCATGATTTAGGAATTTTCTGTATAACAGGTGCCAATAAGTTATTATTGAGGACAAACAGGAAGCCAAGGAATCCCGTGGGCGATGGATGGGCACACAATTTTTTTTCAGATTCAAATTAACAACAGTAATTGTTTTTAAAAATTGGATTTTTTCTGTTATTCATCTGGAGCTTTTATTTGAGGACTCGACTAAGAATAACATTGTATCTGTGGTTGGTAATTTTAAGTCCTAATGTGTTTAAATGGGATCGGTCTGTAAGATTAACGGTATTGAATACTTGAAGTTATATCTTATATGGAGCTTTCAATTATGTTAATGGTTCACGGGGCGACAGGAGTCATCTTATAGGAGCTAACAAATAATAGAAGGAAAGAGGGGTATAAGTACTCCAAAAGTTATAAATTCAGAAGAAAATAGTACTAAACCGTGTGCTACCATTTCTTTATAGCTTTTGCATAAATCCCAGTCAGCCAGTTATGCACATAGATGAAAACAGTCACCGAAACTAGGGGGAGGTCTTTCTTTATCCCGGGTAAATGACATTTCAAAATCAAGAGGGCGGGGGGATGCTCTTAGGGGGGATTTGACCTCCTGGCTTTCTAAGAAAGTCCACCCGGCCGCAGTGAACAATTTTAAAACCTGAGTAGACGGGCGGTTAGGTGGGGTCCAGTGTCCGAAGCAAAATACTTTTTAAGAATTAAAGGTATAATAATTTGTTTTTTATAAAATAATAAACTACATTTCATTGAATAAAAAAACAATATTCTGGTATAAAAAAATAAAAATATAAATTTGTAAGGTAAGGTAAGGGTGAGGTAAGGGTAAAAAATATCTGATACTTTTATTAGAGATCGAATATCTTGAAATTCTAGCTCTTCATCGTCAACCGTTGTACCGATGTACCACTAGTAACCATTTGGATATCCCCTTTTTTGTAAACACACACACACACACACACAAACACGAGTTAAACAAAGCTGTTCTATACTGGGATAACCAATAAGAAAGTCAATTTCTGTACCTCGTTTCTAACATTTAGTGGAAAGTCAACTTAATTTTCATCTCATCTATTCGGCAAAACCCTTACTTTATGAAATATTTGCAAAGGTAGAATTTTAAAGTTCTTATAGAAATAAAGGTGGCAGCGTAAATCACAAAAACACAGTTTTATTGGGATCACCCTTGCGTCATTTTAAAATTTTTAGTGTTTTAAGTTTTTTTTACACATTCGGTTTTACCCGATTTTGTGTTGAATACGGGATAAAGAAGTTAGTAACATTTATTTATTTAATCACCTTTTACATAGTCCACTTTTCGTATTTGGATACACAGCTCAGAGCACTAAAAACATTTTCCAAACTTGAAATTTGTAAACGATTAAATGTTTTTTTTGTGTGTGTTACAACAAATTTTGATTTATGAACAAAATATTTATTGTATCATTTAACGTCAAATAATTGCGTAGAAAACTGGGACAGTTTTTAAAATACCTGCATAACATAACAAAAACAGCTTGTAAATTCAAAAACAAAGCTTTCTGAGAAAAAAACCCACCAGCTAAATTTTTTCCCCTCACACGTACCGTACATCGACTTCGACAAAAATTATAAAAAAAACCTGGTACCTATAGTCAGTATTTTTAATCTAACTTTTATCAGTTCGCCATAATTGATAAAAATCAAAAGTCAGCAAAAAAAGTCAGTTCTTTTTACTTACGCATACTAAGCTACTAAGCTTGAAAAGCATTTACAATAAGCCTTCTCAATTAATTCTTTCACAACACATTTTATAGTTAGATTGTTTTTTTCAAAATATAACTTTGTTTTCAATCAAATCACAACATGTTTTAACCTGCAATTTTAAATAAAAGTATTCACATCAGTCGTTACAAACCGATTTATTATTATAAAGCAGGCAGTCAAAACTTTGAAAACTAAATATATAGAAGCTAATCGGTGCTCTGCATTATTTTGTACAGAAGAAGACTGTCCAATAATATGAAATCGAAATAAATCTCTTAACAGAAATTTTTACGAAAACTAAATCAAACTATTAAAAAAACGCCTCAAACACTAAAACATTTTCGTCTAATGACAGGAAAGGAACTTCTCATATTATTAGAGTAAGAGTAGGTTTTGCAACATTAAAGCGTTTGGGAATATTAAAGCGTTTCTATCAACTGTTTTACTTTTGGGAATATCTCATATTAATATGTTCGCTTTTTCAGCATTTAATATTAATGAGTTTAAAACGAATTTAGAATGTTTTTTATGTTTGTCCCAAATTAAGGCTATTATAGGATAATCAGAAAAACTAAGAAATAATTTAAATTTTCATTCTGGAAATATTTAATGATAATTTTTGATAAAAATTCAAGAAAATTTATTTTTTTTGGATTACCGTATATAGTAGCCAAATTTTATATTAATATTATGCACAAGATGATTTTTGTTTGCATATGAATGGTAGGTGTTATTACACTACACTTACTTTGTAAAACTTGCAGAAAATCTCATAGGACTAAACAGGAAATTGTAACAATGTAACAAAAACAGGAAATTGTAACAATGTAACAATGCACTATTATACAATGGGCCAGACAATTTGGAAGAAAAAAGTGTATTATAAATGTTGGTCGCACCATTCGTTTAAACAATTATAGCAGGATTCTTGATTGTGAGAGTTGGCACCGGTCATCTCTTTCAACCATTCCATGAAAAGCTCTTTCTCCTTTTTCAAAAGTAGAAATTATTCCCAGAACAAGCATTAACCTAAATTATTTATTTTTATTAAGATCATGCTAGTACAAAGAAATCACAAAAGTTTTTTAGATTCACCTAACCAACCTGCGTATTTTGTGATTAATTTAATTGTGCATTCAGCCATTGCCCCTCAGTTTTGTTAAGTCTTTATAACAAGTTACTAAATAACCACTTTTGTACGAAACAACGGGGGGAGGACGGCAATATCAAGTAATAATACCAAAGTGTCGAGGTTACGATTGTGCAATGTTAACGATCTAATATTCACAATAAGCGAAAGTCTTCAAAAATAATAATAATAAATAACCTGTTTTGAAAAATATTTTTGATTTAACCCTTACACATCCATATGTAGTTAGATACGTAGGTCAAATTTTTTACTGTTGGAAATTATCATTCTTACTAATACTAAATTCTTAATGTCTAATTCTCTAAATCTGTAATATCTTCATGCAATATATTAATAGCCAAGGGTCCAATTAACAAACATATCAATTCCGATTTCATGCCACCGCACCAAGCACTGCCGCGGCAAAGTAGCCCTTTGTGTCAATTGGTTCAGACGTTAAACATAAAGTAGGGTTTCATTTCGAAGCCACTGACAGCGCTGCTTACATAGGATACACATGTTTTTGGTATCATACAAATTAGAAAAGATCGGGCTTTCATCTCCATACTCACACAATTTTGTTCGATCAAATTAAGTGGTTACGAAGGCCCAACGAAAACCGACAAAATTACATGGAATTTTTTTGGATTTTCAGGGTCAAAAAAATAGTATTTATGGAAGAACTTGAAAAATTAAGCATTGGCCTTTGATTACCTACACGATTTGGGTTGCATACTTATCTAGTGTGGGGTCGTTCAGGGCCGTAGCCAGGATTTCCAAATTGAGGGGGATTTTTTGGAAGGTGTCGTATAGGGGCCCACAGAGGGGTCTGGGAGCGGGAAGCCCCCCAGCGGGGTCATTTTTTTTTCAAAAAAACATTTTCAAAAAAAAACTCTGACACTCTCAGCCCTTGCCACTGATGTTGTTCAAGTTCTGAAATCAAACCGATTTCAAACACTTCACACCATGAAACTGAACCCAGCACCGCGTAAAGCCTACTTTTATGCATAAAAACGGACCATTTTTCATAAAGGGTAAAGCGCTTTTTAAATGCGGTTTATCTGAGTTCAAATTACCAAAAAAATAACAAGCCCAATCTTGGCTTTCAGAATTTACCTCATTTGTCCATAACGAACTACCTACCGCATGAAAAACCAAAAAAAAACCAAAAAAATACTAAAAGATTGTATTTTCTACTTAGGCATGAATTCGGATTTTTTATTTTTAATTACAATACGCTGAAAAAATCTAAAATGAGGGCAAGTTGCTTGTGACCTCTAGCCTCAGAAAATATATAGTTTTCATATATTATTGATGGTTAAAGTATAGAAAATTACATTCGAAGCAAAAAAGTTTTTCGATTTTTGTTCGTTTTGAACCGACCTTACATTTTTATGTGTAACAGGGCACATTTTTGACCAATTTGATCACGCATTTCATGCTCCAAGATTTCTGAAACTATAAATCTTTTAAAATAAAACGATTGTCAACATTTGTAATTAATTTTTTCCTGAATTTTCAAGCCTTACTGGCCAAAATCATTCCTAGTCTACTTTGCTGGAAGCAAACTAGGTTTTTAGAGCTATTTTTGTTGTTTATAAAGTCATAAATTGGATCATATAATAAAGTTTTATGCTTATAGGGTAATATTGCCTACAACAATTTTGGGTCCCCATTTCCAACCAGTGTCCCGTTTTAAATACCAGTGTCCCTTATTTTGAAATCAAGGACCAGACTTGCACAAATATGACCATTTTTTAGCGAATATGTGTGATACACTAGGGAAAATCTGTAATTTTTAGCAGACGTGTAGGATACATTAGCGGGTCATAGTAATTCTACATGACGTATACATGCATCTTTATATTATGAAATTATAATTACCCTGTATTGCACCTAAATCAGTAGTTTACTCATTTTTGTGCAGAATTTAGCATAAATATTTATTAATATTCTGGTGGGGACATTGAAATCTGACTGCAATCAATGTAATTATTATTCATCCCCACAACAATCAAACATTTATATATTAACATAGTACACTTAGTAACATCAAAGGTGTATAAATAAATTACATACTTTGTTTATGCACCTTCACACCCTTTTTTACACGCCTTTACACTTTTGCAAATGTCATTTAAGTGATTATTTATGTGTGGATACAACATAAAAACTTTCAACTGTTTGTGGTTTAAAATAAGAATGACTTTACAAAAAAAATCTGAAAAAAAAACTTGCAAAACAAGGGGATTATCAGACAACACGAATTTTCCCCAAAATATCATTGTTAACTCAAAAAACACTTTATCAACGTGACCGCCCTCACAATGGACAATTAGTTTAGCTTCTTGCCACTACTTTTGTCTGAATGAAACATGTCAACTTGCTCAGCACACCAAGAAATATCCTGTTCAGAAGGGTCATCAGAAACAGGTGTTGAAACGAGGTTGTTAAACACCTTTTCTTGTACAAGTGAGCACTGCTCAGCAAAAGCTCTGCCTTCATGATAAATTTAAACGTGATAAATCCACACATAAATAAACAAATGACCTTTGCAAAAGTGTAAAGGCGTGTAAAAAAGGGGTGTGAAGGCGTATAAACAAAGTATGTAATTTATAAATGTTTGATTGTTGTGGGGATGAATAATAATTACATGGACTGCAATCAGATTTCAGTATCATCGTCAGAATATAAATATTTATGCTAAATTCTGCACAAAAATGAGTAAACTACTAATTTAGGTGCTATACAGGGTAATTATAATTTGATAATATAAAGATGCATGTATACGTAATGTAGTATTACTATGACCCGCTAATGTATCCCATACGTCTGCTAAAAATTACAGATTTCCCCTAATGTATTACACATATTCGCTAAAAAAATAGTCATATTTATGCAAGTCTGGTTCTTGATATCAAAATAAAGGACACGGGACTGGACACTGGTATTCAAAACGGGACACTGGATGGAAATGGGGACCCAAAATTGTTGTAGGCAATTTTTGTTAAAATATTACCTTATAAGCATAAAACTTTAATAATTGATCCAATTTATGACTTTATAAACAGCTAAAACAATTCTAAAAACCTAGTGTGTTTCCAGCAAAATAGACTAAGAATGATTTCGGCCAGTGAGGCTTGGAAATTCAGAAAAAAATTAATTAAAAATGTTGACAATCGTTTTATTTTAAAAGATTTATATTTTCAGAAAGCTTGGAGCATGAGCTGCGTGATCAAATTGGTCAAAAGTGTGCCCTGTTAAACATAGAAATGTAAGGTCGGTTCAAAACAAACAAAAATCTACAAAAAAAATTTGCTTCAAATGTCCTTTTCCATACTTTAACCATCAATAATATATAAAAACCGTATATTTTCTCAGGCTAGAGGTCACAAGCAACTTGCCCTCATTTTAGATTTTTTCAGCGTATTGAATTAAAAAAAACAAATTCATACCTAAGCAGACCTACAATTTTTTTGTATTTTTTGTTTTTTTTTGGTTTTTCATGCGGTAGGGTAGTTCGTTATGGACAAATGAGGTAAATTCTGAAAGCCAAGATTGGGCTTGTTATTTTTTTGGTAATTTGAACGAGATAAACCGCATTTAAAAAGCGCTTTACCCTTTATGAAAATGGTTGTTTTTACGCATAAAAAGTAGGCTTTACGCGGTGCTGGGTTCAGTTTCATGGTGTGAAGTGTTTGAAATCGGTTTGATTTCAGAACTTGAACAACATCAGTGGCAAGGGCTGAGTGTTGAGTTTTTTTTGAAAAATGTTTTTTTGAAAAAAAATGACCCCGCTGGGGGGCTTCCGCTCCCAGACCCCTCTTGTGGGCCCCTATACAGCACCTTCCAAAAAATCCCCCCTCAATTGAAATCCTGGCTACGGCCCTGAACGACCCCACATGATAAATAAACCATGCAACCCAAATCGTGTAGGTAATCAAAGGCCAATGTTATGATTTTTCAAGTTCTTCCATAAATACTATTTTTTTGACCCTGAAAATCCAAAAAAATTCCATGTAATTTTGTCGGTTTTCGTTGGGCCTTCGTAACCACTTAATTTGATCGAACAAAATTGTGTGAGTATGGAGATGAAAGCCCGATCTTTTCTAATTTGTATGATACCAAAAACATGTGTATCCTATGTAAGCAGCGCTGTCAGTGGCTTCGAAATGAAACCCTACTCTGATTTTAACGTTTTTAACGAATTGACACAAAGGGCTACTTTGCCGCGGCAGTGCTTGGTGCGGTGGCATGAAATCGGAATTTATATGTTTGTTAATTGGACCCTTGGCTATTAGTATATTGCATTAGTATATTAGTATATTAGTATATTAGTACATTAGTATATTAGTATTAGTAAGAATGATAATTTCCAACAGTTAAAAAATTTGACCTACGCATCGGACGACATATGGATGTGTAAGGGTTAAATCAAAAATATTTTTCAAAACAGGTTATTTATTATTATTATTTTTGAGACTTTTGCGGTCATTGTGAATATTAGATTGTTAACATTGCACAATTGTAACCCTCTCAATATTTTGGTATATTACTCTAGATTGCCGTCCTCCCCCCTGTTTTGTACAAAGTGGTTGTCATCTCAGTAACTTGTTATAAAGACTTAACAAAACTGAGGGTAATGGCCCAATGCACAATTAAATTAATCACAAAATACGCAGGTTGGTTAGGTGAATCTAAAAAACTTTTGTGATTTCTTTGTACTAGCATGATCTTAATAAAAAAATAAATAATTTAGGCTTATGTTGTTCTGGGACAATTTCTACTTTTGAAAAAGGAGAAAGAGCTTTTCATGGAATGGTTGAAAGAGATGACCGGTGCCAACTCTCACAATCAAGAATCCTGCTATAATTGTTTAAACGAATGGTGCGACCAACATTTATAATACACTTTTTTCTTCCAAATTGTCTGGCCCATTGTATAATAGTGCATTGTTACATTGTTACAATTTCCTGTTTTTGTTACATTGTTACAATTTCCTGTTTAGTCCTATGAGATTTTCTGCAAGTTTTACAAAGTAAGTGTAGTGTAATAACACCTACCATTCATATGCAAACAAAAATCATCTTGTGCATAATATTAATATAAAATTTGGCTACTACATAACTTAAATTTGCTAAAAAAAATAAATTTTCTTGAATTTTTATCAAAAATTATCATTAAATATTTCCAGAATGAAAAATTTGAAATTATTTCTTAGTTTTTTTTATTATCCTATAATAGCCTTAATTTGGGACAAACATAAACATTCTAAATTCGTTTTAAACTCGATTAGATTAAACTCGCTTAAAAAGCGAACATATTAATATGAGATATTCCCAAAAGTAAAACAGTTGATAGAAACGCTTTAATATTCCCAAACGCTTTAATGTTGCAAAACCTACTCTTACTCTAATAATATGAGAAGTTCCTTTCCTGTCATTAGACGAAAATGTTTTAGTGTTTGAGGCGTTTTTTTAATAGTTTGATTTAGTTTTCGTAAAAATTTCTGTTAAGAGATTTATTTCGATTTCATATTATTGGACAGTCTTCTTTGTACAAAATAATGCAGAGCACCGATTAGCTTCTATAATTTATTTAGTTTTCAAAGTTTTTACCGCCGCCTCATAAAGATAAATTGGTTTGTAACGACTGATGTGAATACTTTTATTTAAAATTGCAGGTTAAAACATGTTGTGATTTGATTGAAAACAAAGTTATATTTTGAAAAAAACCAATTTAACTATAAAATGTGTTGTGAAAGAATTAATTGAGAAGGCTTATTGTAAATGCTTTTCAAGCTTAGTAGCTTAGTATGCGTAAAGAAAAAGAACTGACTTTTTTTGCTGACTTTTGATTTTTATCAATTATGGCGAACTGATAAAAGTTAGATTAAAAATACTGACTATAGGTACCAGGTTTTTTTTATAATTTTTGTCGAAGTCGATGTACGGTACGTGTGAGGGGAAAAAATTTAGCTGTGGGTTTTTTTCTTGATAAAAGCTTTGTTTTTGAATTTACAAGCTGTTTTTGTTATGTTATGCAGGTATTTTAAAAACTGTCCCAGTTTTCTACGCATTATTTGACGTTAAATGATACAATAAATATTTTGTTCATAAATCAAAATTTGTTGTAACACACACAAAAAAAACATTTAATCGTTTACAAATTTCAAGTTCGGAAAATGTTTTTAGTGCTCTGAGCTGTGTATCCAAATACGAAAAGTGGACTATGTAAAAGGTGATTAAATAAATAAATGTTACTAACTTCTTTATCCCGTATTCAACACAAAATCGGGTAAAACCGAATGTGTGTAAAAAAAAACTTAAAACACTAAAAATTTTAAAATGACGCAAGGGTGATCCCAATAAAACTGTGTTTTTGTGATTTACGCTGCCACCTTTATTTCTATAAGAACTTTAAAATTCTACCTTTGCAAATATTTCATAAAGTAAGGGTTTTGCCGAATAGATGAGATGAAAATTAAGTTGACTTTCCACTAAATGTTAGAAACGAGGTACAGAAATTGACTTTCTTATTGGTTATCCCAGTATAGAACAGCTTTGTTTAACTCGTGTTTGTGTGTGTGTGTGTGTGTTTACAAAAAAGGGGATATCCAAATGGTTACTAGTGGTACATCGGTACAACGGTTGACGATGAAGAGCTAGAATTTCAAGATATTCGATCTCTAATAAAAGTATCAGATATTTTTTACCCTTACCTCACCCTTACCTTACCTTACAAATTTATATTTTTATTTTTTTATACCAGAATATTGTTTTTTTATTCAATGAAATGTAGTTTATTATTTTATAAAAAACAATTATTATACCTTTAATTCTTAAAAAGTATTTTGCTTCGGACACTGGACCCCACCTAACCGCCCGTCTACTCAGGTTTTAAAATTGTTCACTGCGGCCGGGTGGACTTTCTTAGAAAGCCAGGAGGTCAAATCCCCCTAAGAGCATCCCCCCGCCCTCTTGATTTTGAAATGTCATTTACCCGGGATAAAGAAAGACCTCCCCCTAGTTTCGGTGACTGTTTTCATCTATGTGCATAACTGGCTGACTGGGATTTATGCAAAAGCTATAAAGAAATGGTAGCACACGGTTTAGTACTATTTTCTTCTGAATTTATAACTTTTGGAGTACTTATACCCCTCTTTCCTTCTATTATTTGTTAGCTCCTATAAGATGACTCCTGTCGCCCCGTGAACCATTAACATAATTGAAAGCTCCATATAAGATATAACTTCAAGTATTCAATACCGTTAATCTTACAGACCGATCCCATTTAAACACATTAGGACTTAAAATTACCAACCACAGTACAATGTTATTCTTAGTCGAGTCCTCAAATAAAAAGCTCCAGATGAATAACAGAAAAAATCCAATTTTTAAAAACAATTACTGTTGTTAATTTGAATCTGAAAAATAATTGTGGCCCATCCATCGCCCACGGGATTCCTTGGCTTCCTGTTCGTCCTCAATAATAACTTATTGGCACCTGTTATACAGAAAATTCCTAAATCATGCAAGCAACAGCTAACTATTTGGCTACTACATTAACTGAGAAAAAACAACGAGTTAATTCCGGTATGTTTAGGAACCCTATCCGGAAAATCTGGTTCTTTCGGTTGGTTTATATTGAATATAGGGCAATATTATTATCTTCAACATAAACCAACCGAAAAAACTCAATAAACATCATACATTTTGAATCATTATCAATAACTAAAGCAATCTGTTTGTTTTTTATTGCCCAGATTTTTGATTTTTATCGAAATTTTGCGCGCTTTCGATCAGTTGATCTGCATACTACGAAAGATAAGTAGGAGATACGGTAATTATCCATTATGGTGACACTTATGTATATTGCATACTTCATGTATAAACCGAGTTCTAGTGCAAGGTGCCTATATAAGAACCAGCAAAATTTTAAAAAGATCTAAGTTTTCGCTATTCCTAGTAATATTTCCGCTATTTTTCGCAACAAAAAACAATTTAGTACCCATTTGTAAACTTTACAAGTATTTTTATGTAAATGATAATTTTATTAAAAACCATATACGAAACTTAAACTATACCCTATACATTTTTTCGTTTTTTCGGAAAAAACTCTAGTCATTTTGTCTGCTCGGAATAGAACCAAATTTAATAAATTGGCTACCAAGATTTTTTTGCAAAGTTTCATCCAAATTCGCCGATTATTAACGAATTTTTAGGATCCCCGTCCTTTAAAAAAAGTTACAAAACCAGATTAATTTTTCAGGTGTTTAAAAAACGCCTACGTATATTAGTACTTTTAAAACTGTGGAGATATTTTTTAGATATGTTTTGGTTGGTCCGAATCGAAAGTTTTGTAAAAAAAAACCGCCAGCAGACAATGTTTTTAGTGTGAATTCAATGAATTACAGTCTGGATTGAATATTTATAAAAAAATTATTAATATAAAAAAACTTTTACTAGTGATAAATAAAATAAATATTGTAAAGAGGGTATAACGTCTTGAATTAGACCCATAAAGTTCAACCAAAAAAATACCTACCTCTTTGCATTTTAAATTCTGCCTCTGGGGCCGGTCCACTAAACGCGCGTTAACTAGGTGCTGTTTTATGTTAGCACGTTTTTTAGAACTCTTGATAATGTTTTAATTTTGGTGTTTGTAAATGGAACCTTATGGAACTCTTTTTTATAAAAGATAAAATGATTATTTTAACAATTTTATGCGCATTTATTTTAAAAACAAAGCTAATAAAGTCCTAAAAGTTTACAATTTATTTTGTAATGGGGGTATTTTTGGTGTTCGTTTTATTCCACCTACTTTTTCATTATCATGATGCAAAATCTTCTTCGAGTTTTTATACATTCAAATTTTCATCGTAATTCTTCATAATTAACACTCGGCTTTATAAAACATGAGTTTATTTTCAATCATAATGGTAACTATGAAAGCTGTCCCCAATAGTGCTTAGTTTCATTAACAAGGTTGTACTATCTCCAATATAAGCTTTGTTTAGTCTTACACTTGGCAATATCTGTTTTGCTTTATAACCTTATTTTTATTATAAAAAGAATGAAGCCTGCATTGGTCTTTTATTTGAGTCTTGAAAAATAAAATTAATCTTTTTCATCAATAAATAATCAGACTCATAAAACTTTTTTCAGTTTAAATAAATTTGATAAAAACTTTTATTGAAACAATCAATATCATTTGATATCGGTCTATTGACTCTTCGTAGTTAAACCGCTTATCATGAAAGTATATCCGGCACGCACCACGATGTTTACTGTAATTATAATGTGACGTGCGGTTTTATAATTACCGTGCAGAATGCCGGTGTCGCATGATGTTTTCGCCCCCCTATTTATCGCCGACCGGCCGGCGATTTCCTCATAGCGCGATGCCATGATATTTTTGCTCCCCGGCGAATCCATCATAGATTTGAGCCATTATATTTTTGCCCCCTGGCGATTTCCTCATAGGCTGAGCCATGACATTTTCGCCTCCCCTCCTCATTATATTTTCGCCCACCTGTAATTTTCATTTTAATAATGAGCGTTTCTTAGTTTTATAATGGTTTTTTCTAACAAAGTTTGTTTCTTTTGCATTTAAATGTAGTTTTTATATAATTTTTTACAAAATAATTTACTTTTCGTGCCTAAACCAATATTTTACAAATACACACACAAAATCATACTTTATACAAAATTTCTACATCATTATTTTATGTTTTTTTTTTCAAAACAATGTTAGAATCATTTAAAATAAAAATTATCAAAGACGCACCGGATTATAGTTTTATTATAAGGTGTAAAAATATTACAGAATGAATAAGGTTATTATTTTATTTTTTAAAACAATACATTTTATTTCGTGGTTTTTAAATAAATTTTGTTGGGCGACTCAGTCACTTGCGTTGAATCGTTAATCAGATTTAATTTAGCTTTTATTTTAGTTTCAACAAAAATTTAAAACATAAAAATAAAAGAAAAATATGTTACGCCTTCTGGAACTCCAGATGTTTTGAAACGATAAAAAATAGTTTTAAAAAATATATAAAAATAACTGAAGAGATATTTTAAGCTTAATAAGCCGAAGCGAAGCTTCTGTTTTTGAGGGTTTAGATCATCCCCAATAGTGACTTTTCTCGGAGCTCCAATTTTACAGCTCCAAAGCACACTCGAATTTCAGACCTCTATTTTTTATTAATTTCATTTTTTATTAATTAAATAGTGATGCCATGGATTATTTTGTGAAATTTTTTGTAAACTAATTTTTTTCAAAACTTATTTAAAACAATAGAAATAGTCTTAATATTGCATATAATATTATTTAAAATGTATTTAAAGCTTAAATAGGCCTAAAACCGCTCATTTAAGGGGCCGAGCTTCGGAGCTCCCTCCCCTTTGAATTACCGGAGCTCCAAAGTATGATATTGAAGGGTTCAAACACCACTAACTCCCAGGAGCCTTGAAACTATTTTTTATTTTGTGTGTTATTTTTTTGAAATAATCAAAGCCTTATACTTAAAATTTTTTGTAAACATTTATAAAACCATTCAATTAGGCACAAAAATTACTAAAACACAGTTTAAGGTTAAATAAATTTTAAAATACTTATTTAAAAGACGGAATAAACTATACTTTTTTAATAGCTGAAGCTGCGGAGCATGATTTAAGAAAATAATACAGAACAACCGAATATATTATTTAGAAAGTTCAAAATATAGATATGTCTTGTTTTTGTTTTTTAAGGCTTTGGTTTTAGAGCAACTAATAAATTTTATATTTTGTAAGATTTTGCAATGCACTTTTTAAACTTTCGAATTTCGATAAAAATTTGTTACACTTCTTCGTCACGTAACTTGTTACTTTTATTTGTTCGTTACGTAACACATAAAAGAATACAAGCTATAAAACGGATGTGGTCAAACTAAATTGTTTTATAATTATAATATGTAAATTTTTATGTTTTTCAATGCATTTGATAGGAAATGGGGGCGAATTTTTCATAAATGATCAGCCATGAAGGATTCGACACCCTATGAATATTAAAGGGGGCGAAAATATAATGATGGGGACGAAAATATCATGGCAAGTGTCTATGAGGAATTCGCCGGGGGGCGATTTTATCATGGGGGGGCGGAAATATTACCCGACACCGGATATGCTTACATGCTAAATGAAAAGATGAGCGGTTTAACTACGATGTGTTCATTGATCCTATTCATGCTATCTGGATAGCGCATTGATTAGCAGTAAATATTTTTTGGCAAGAAAATTATTTTAAAAATATAATACGGTTTAATTATATGAATAAAAATCTTTTGCCACGTGAATAAAACAGTTAAAGAACAAAAATGAATCCAATCAAAAAAATTACAGAATCGGTAAATTATGCAGTTTTTTTTTAATTTAGGCAATTTTAAATATTTACACACATGTGAATTCAAAAAAACCATATATAACGCTCAAGATAACTTGCATTGTACCCGAAGTTTTTCAAAACAAAACATTTTTTGAAGTTTTGCCGCGCATTGTACATTGTACTGATAAGTAAAGTACGTACTCTGAAAAGTACGTGCATATTTTTGTAAAACATATTATCTTATATTTATTAACTGTTTTTTATTAGTGGCGTGGCCAGGGGGGGCGGCCGCCCCCCCCCCCCCGAAATCCGGCGAAGCCGGATTTTTTCGTAAGGGGGAAAGAACCCTTACGTTTTTTGAATTTTGGGAGAAAAAATTTTTTCTTTATATATAAATTCAGAAACTTTTCTGATGCGTTCCAAAAGCATAAAAATACCCAAAAAACTGAAATTTTTCCCGCTTCGCGGGAAGTGTACATTAATCTTTTTGTTAGTTTTTTTTAATTTCGATGGATTGTACCATTCAATACATGGCTAAGGCATGTGCCTTTGCCTAAGATATTGAATGGTAATACTATAATGATATAAAACTCATATATTATAGGCACCTTGCACTGAAACGGAGTTTATACATGAAGTATGCAATATACATAAGTGTCATCATATTGGATAATTACCGTATCTCCTACTTATCTTTTCGTAGTATGCAGATAATACGATCGAAATTTCGCGCGCTTTCGAGGGTTGATCTGCATACTACAAAATATAAGTAGGAGATACGATAATTATCCATTATGATGACACTTATGTATATTGCATACTTCATGTATAAACTCCGTTTCAGTGCAAGGTGTCTATAAGATATGTAGTTTTGATAATGGCTGTTTTAAACCCTTTAACAACGGTGTTTTACATTTGTGAGGTTGTCCGCCTTTCCACCTCCCCCATGGTGAAGCGTAGAAGTTTGTAAAGATTTTTTTTACTTTTCAAATATTGAGTTATAAAAATTTAATACAAATTTTAGTGCATTCTAAAATCAGAAATTAATCAATATAAAAAATTTTTCCGCTACGCGGGAAGGTCAGATTTATATATATACAGTAAAATTAATTCAGTAATATTTTTTGTTATTATAACTAACTTACACCATACTCATTCGCAAAATTTAAAGACATCAGAAAATATATATTTATGTTATATACAATTTCATTGCCTGATAATTTTGAAGATCAGACATAATTGTGCAGAAATTAGGTAAAAAAACAAAAGTAAAATGTATGTTCACGCAAACACCAGGGGTCGATTTTTAAGCAGTTTTTAGTGCATATTTGAAAAAAATTTCGCCTCCGGCGGCTGGGGGGACACCGCCCAGAACCCCCGCCGACGTTTCGCGTCGGCTGGCGCCGCTACGCGGCGCAGGCGGCGGCGCTGCGCGCCATTTTTGTGGAACTTTTCCCCCCCCAGACGGCCCCCCCAGACGGCCCCCCCCAGACGGCCCCCCCCCCGAAATGAAATCCTGGCTACGCCACTGGTTTTTATGTCAGGTACTACATAACTTTATAGTTTAAACACACT